>JAQBSW010012581.1:0-16391 GCA_029291075.1 Eudiplozoon nipponicum
TAATTAAGGTGTGACAAACTGATTAACATCGTGAAAAACGTATCCGATCACGAAATTGTTTTAGTTAATGTCCCACATTGGAAATGCCCGAATAGACCATTAAGCAGTATGAGTAGATAACCTTTGTAGGTAATTGATTAGGCCGCAAACTTGAATCATGTCTTCCTTAACGTGTATGCTTATTAATACCAATAAAGCTGTTTCTTGTTCGGTTAAAAATAATTAATGTGTGACAAACTGATTAACATCGTCAAAAACGTATCCGATCACGAAATTGTTTTAGTTAATGTCCCACACTGGAAATGCCCGAATAGACCATTAAGCAGGATGAGTAGATAACCTTTGTAGGTAATTGATTAGGCCGCAAACTTGAATCATGTCTTCCTTAACGTGTATGCTTATTAATACCAATAAAGCTGTTTCTTGTTCGGTTACAAATAATTAATGTGTGACAAACTGATTAACATCGTCAAAAACGTATCCGATCACGAAACTGTTTTAGTAAATGTCACCCACTTGAAATTCCCGAATAGACCACTGAGCAGGATGAGTAGATAACCTTTGTTGGTAATTGATTAGGCCGCAAACTTGAACCATGTCTTCTTTAACGAGTATGCATATTATTAACAATAAAGCTGTTTCTTGGTCGGTTACAATTAATTAAGGTGTGACAAACTGATTAACATCGTGAAATACCTATCCATTCACGAAATTGTTTTAGTTAATGTCACCCAATGGAAATGCCCGAATAGACCAGTGAGCAGGATGAGTAGATAACCTTTGTATGTAATTCATTAGGCCGCAAACTTGAACCATGTCTTCCTTAACGAGTATGCATATTATTAACAATAAAGCTGTTTCTTGGTCGATTACAATTAATTAAGGTGTGACAAACTGATTAACATAGTGAAAAACGTATCCGATCACAAAATTGTTTTAGTTAATGTCACCCACTGGAAATGCCCGAATAGACCACTAAGCAGGATGAGTAGATAACCTGTGTAGGTAATTGATTAGGCCGCAAACTTGAACCATGTCTTCCTTAACGAGAATGCATATTATTAAAAATAAAGCTGTTTCTTGGTAGATTACTATTAATTAAGGTGTGAAATACAGATTAACATAGTGAAAAACATATCCGATCACGAAATTGTTTTAGTTAATGTCACACAATGGAAATGCCCGAATAGACCAGTGAGCAGGATGAGTAGATAACCTTTGTAGGTAATTCATTAGGCCGCAAACTTGAACCATGTCTTCCTTAACGAGTATGCATATTATTAACAATAAAGCTGTTTCTTGGTCGGTTACAATTAATTAATGTGTGACAAACTGATTAACATCGTGAAAAACGTATCCGATCACGAAATTGTTTTAGTTAATGTCCCACACTGGAAATGCCCGAACAGACCAGTGAGCCGGATTAGTAGATAACCTTTGTATGTAATTCATTAGGCAGCAAACTTGAACCATGTCCTCCTTAACGAGTATGCATATTATTAACAATAAAGCTGTTTCTTGTTCGGTTACAATTTGTTGAGGTGTGACAAACTGATCAACATCGTGAAAAACGTATGCATTCACGAAATTGTTTTAGTTAATGTCACACACGGGAAAAGCCCGAATTGACTAGTGAGCGGGATGAGAAGATAACCTTTGTAGGTAATTCATTAGGCCGCCAACTTGAACCATGTCTTACTTAACGAGTATGCATATTATAAACAATAAAGCTGTTTCTTTTTCGGTTACAATTAGCTAAGGTGTGACAAACTGATCAACATCGTCAAAAACGTATCCGGTCACGAAATTGTTTTAGTTAATGTCATCCAATGGAAATGCCCGAATAGACCAGAAAGCAGGATGAGTAGATAACCTTTGTAGGTAATTCATTAGACCGCAAACTTGAACCATATCTTACTTAACGAATATGCATATTATTAACAATAATGCTGTTTCTTGTTCGGTTACAATTATTTGCGGTGTGACAAACTGATCAACATCGTGACAAAAGTATCCGATTTCGAAATTGTTTTAGTTAATGTCTCCCACTGGAAATGCACGAATAGACCATTGAGGAGGATGAGTAGATAACCTTTGTAGGTAATTGATTAGGCCGCAAACTTGAACCATGTCTTCCTTAACGGGTATGCATATTAATACCAATAAAGCTGTTTCTTGGTTAGTTACAAATAATTAATGTGAGACAAACTGATTAACATCGTCAAAAACGTATCCGATCACGAAATTTTTTCAGTTAATGTCACCCACTTGAAATTCCCGAATAGACCATTGTGCAGGATGAGTAAATAACCTTTGCAGGTAATTGATTAGGCCGCAAACTTGAACCATGTCTTCCTTAACGAGTATGCATATTATTAACAATAAAGCTGTTTCTTGGTCGGTTACAATTAATTAAGGTGTGACAAACTGATTAACATCGTGAAAAACGTATCCGTTCACGAAATTGCTTTAGTTAATGTCCCCCAATGGAAATGCCCGAATAGACCAGTGAGCAGGATGAGTAGATAACCTTTGTAGGTGATTGATTAGGCCGCGAACTTGAACCATATCTTCCTTAACGAGTATGCATATTATTAACAATAAAGATGTTTCTTGGTCGGTTAAAATTAATTAAGGTTTGACAACCTGATTAACATCGTGTAAAACGTATCCGATCACGAAATTGCTTTAGTTAATGTCACCCACTGGAAATGCCCGAATAGACCAGTGAGCAGGACGAGTAGATAACCTTTGTATGTAATTCATTAGGCCGCAAACTTGAACCATGTCTTCCTTAACTTTTTTTTTTTTTTTTTTTTTTTTTTTTTTTTTTTTTTTTTTTTTTTTTTTTTTTTTTTTTTTTTTTTTTTTTTTTTTTTTTTTTTTTTTTTTTTTTTTTTGTTAATCAGTTTGTCACACCTTAATTAATTGTAACCGACCAAGAAACAGCTTTATTGTTAATAATATGCATACTCGTTAAGGAAGACATGGTTCAAGTTTGCGGCCTAATGAATTACCTACAAAGGTTATCTACTCATCCCGGTCACAATTCTATTCGGGCATTTCCAGTGAGTGACATTAACTAAAACAATTTCGTGATCGGATACGTTTTTCACGATGTTAATCAGTTTTTCACACCTTAATTAATTGTAACCGACCAAGAAACAGCTTTATTGTTAATAATATGCATACTCGTTAAGGAAGACATGGTTCAAGTTTGCGGCCTAATGAATTACCTACAAAGGTTATCTACTCATCCTGCTCACTGGTCTATTCGGGCATTTCCATTGGGTGACATTAACTAAAACAATTTCGTGATCGGATACGTTTTTCACGATGTTAATCAGTTTGTCACACCTTAATTAATTGTAACCGACCAAGAAACAGCTTTATTGTTAATAATATGCATACTCGTTAAGGAAGACATGGTTCAAGTTTGCGGCCTAATGAATTACCTACAAAGGTTATCTACTAATCCTGATTACTGCTCTATTCGGGCATTTCCATTGGGTGACATTCGCAAAAACAATTTCGTGACCGGATACGTTTGTCACGATGTTGATCAGTTTGTCACACCTTAACTAATTGTAACCGAACAAGAAACAGCTTTATTGTTTATAATATGCATACTCGTGAAGTAAGACATGGTTCAAGTTTGCGGCCTAATGAATTACATACAAAGGTTATCTACTAATCCAGCTCACTGGTCTATTCGGGCATTTCAAGTGGGTGACATTAACTAAAAAAATTTCGTGATCGGATACGTTTTTCACGATGTAAATCAGTTTGTAACACCTTAATTAATTGTACTAGACCAAGAAACAGCTTTATTGTTAATAATATGCATACTCGTTATGGAAGACATGTTTCAAGTTTGCGGCTTAATGAATTACATGTAAGGTTATCTACTCATCCTGCTCAATGGTCTATTCGGGCATTTCCCGTGTGGGACATTAACTAAAACAATTTCGTGATCGGATACGTTTTTCACGATGTTAATCAGTTTGTCACACCTTAATTAATTGTAATCGACCAAGAAACAGCTTTATTGTTAATGATATGCATACTCGTTAAGGAAGACATGGTTCAAGTTTGCGGCCTAATGAATTACATACAAAGGTTATCTACTCGTCCTGCTCACTGGTCTATACGGGCATTTCCAGTAGGTGACATTAAATAAAGCAATTTCGTGAACGGATAGGATTTTCACGATGTTAATCAGTTTGTCACACCTTCATTAATTGTAACCGTTCAAGAAACATCTTTCTTGTTAATAATATGCATACTTGTTAAGGAAGACATGGTTCAAGTTTGCGGCTTAATCAATTACCTACAAAGGTTATCTACTCATCCTGCTCACTGGTCTATTCGGGCATTTCCATTGGGGGACATTAACTAAAGCAATTTCGTGAACGGATAGGTTTTTCACGATGTTAATCAGTTTGTCACACCTTAATTAATTGTAACCGACCAAGAAACAGCTTTATTGTTAATAATATGCATACTCGTTAAGGAAGACATGGTTCAAGTTTGCGGCCTAATCAATCACCTACAAGGTTATGTACTCATCCTGCTCACTGGTCTATTCGGGCATTTCCATTGGGTGACATTAACTAAAGCAATTTCGTGAACGGATAGGTTTTTCACGATGTTAATCAGTTTGTCACACCTTCATTAATTGTAACCGACAAAGAAACATATTTATTGTTAATAATATGCATACTCGTTAAGGAAGACATGGTTCAAGTTTGCGGCCTAACGAATTACATACAAAGGTTATTTACTCATCCTGCTCACTGGTCTATGCGGGCATTTCCATTGGGTGACATTAACTAAAACAATTTCGTGATCGGATACGTTTTTCGATGTTAATCAGTTTCACCTTAATTAATAGTAATCCACCAAGAAACAGCTTTTTGTTATAATACTTAAGCCTCGTTAAGGAAGACATGGTTCAAGTTTGCGGCCTAATCAATTACCTACAAAGGTTATCTACTCATCCTGCTCAATGGTCTATTCGGGCATTTCCAGTGGGTGACATTAACTAAAACAATTTCGTGATCGGATACGTTTTTTACGATGTTAATCAGTTTGTCACACCTTAATTAATTGTAACCGACCAAGAAACAGCTTTATTGTTAATAATATGCATACTCGTTAAGGAAGACATGGTTCAAGTTTGCGGCCTAATCAATTACCTACAAAGGTTATCTACTCATCCTGCTCGATGGTCTATTCGGGCATTTCCAGTGGGTGACATTAACTAAAACAATATCGTGATCGGATACGTTTTTCACGATGTTAATCAGTTTGTAATACCTTAATTAATTGTAACCAACCAAGAAACAGCTTTATTGTTAATAACATACATACACGTTAAGGAAGACATGGTTGAAGTTTGCGGCCTAATGAATTACATACAAAGGTTATCTACTCATCCTGCTCACTGGTCTATTCGGGCATTTCCAGTGGGTGCCATTAACTAAAACAATTTCGTGACCTACAAAGGTCATCTACTCATCCTGCTCACTGGTCTATTCGGGCACTCCATTGGGTGACATTAACTAAAACAATTTCGTTATCGGATACGTTTTTCACAATGTTAATCAGTTTGTCACACGTTAATTAATTGTAACCGACCATGAAACAGCTTTATTGTTAATAATATGCATACTCGTTAAGGAAGACATGGTTCAAGTTTGCGGCCTAATGAATTACCTACAAAGGTTATCTACTCATCCTGCTCACTGGTCTATTCGGGCATTTCCATTGGGTGACATTAACTAAATTAATTTCGTGACCGGATACGTTTTTCACGATGTTAATCAGTTAGTCACACCTTAATTAATTGTAACCGACCAAGAAACAGCTTTATTGTTAATAATATGCCTACTCGTTAAGTAAGACATGGTTCAAGTTTGCGGCCTAATGAATTACCTACAAAGGTTATCTACTCATCCTGCTCAATGGTCTATTCGGGCATTTCCATTGGGTGACATTAACTAAGACAATTTCGTGACCGGAAACGTTTGTCACGATGTTGATCGGTTTGTCACACCTCAACTAATTGTAACCGAACAAGAAACAGCTTTATTGTTAATAATATGCATACTCGTTAAGTAAGACATGGTTCAACTTTGCGGCCTAATGAATTACCTACAAAGGTTATCTACTCATCCTGCTCACTGGTCTATTCGGGCATTTCCATTGGGTGACATTAACTAAATTAATTTCGTGACCGGATACGTTTTTCACGATGTTAATCAGTTTGTCACACCTCAACTAATTGTAACCGAACAAGAAACAGCTTTATTGTTAATAATATGCATACTCGTTAAGTAAGACATGGTTCAAGTTTGCGGCCTAATGAATTACCTACAAAGGTTATCTACTCATCCTGCTCACTGGTCTATTCGGGCATTTCCATTGGGTGACATTAACTAAATTAATTTCGTTACCGGATACGTTTTTCACGATGTTGATCAGTTTGTCACACGTCAACTTATTGTAACCGAACAAGAAACAGCTTTATTGTTAATAAAATGCATACTCTTTAAGTAAGACATGGTTCAACTTTGCGGCCTAATGAATTACCTACAAAGGTTTTCTACTCATCCTGCTCATTGGTCTATTCGGGCATTTCCATTGGGTGACATTAACTAAAACAATTTCGTGACCGGATACGTTTTTCACGATTTTGATCAGTTTGTCACACCTTAACTAATTGTAATCGAACAAGAAACAGCTCTATTGTTAATAATATGCATACTCGTTAAGTAAGACATGGTTCAAGTTTGCGGCCTAATTAATTACCTACAAAGGTTATTTACTCATCCTGCTCACTGGTCTATTTGGGCATTTCCATTGGGTGACATTAACTAAATTAATTTCTTGACCGGATACGTTTTTCACGATGTTGATCAGTTTGTCACACCTCAACTTATTGTAACCGAACAAGAAACAGCTTCATTTTTAATAATATGCATACTCGTTAAGTAAGACATGGTTCAAGTTTGCGGCCTAATTAATTACCTACTAAGGTTATCTACTCATCCTGCTCACTGGTCTATTCGGGCATTTCCATTGGGTGACATTAACTAAAACAATTTCGTGACCGGATACGTTTTTCACGATGTTAATCAGTTAGTCACACCTTAACTAATTGTAATCGAACAAGAAACAGCTTTATTGTTAATAATATGCATACTCGTTAAGTAAGACATGGTTCAACTTTGCGGCCTAATGAATTACCTACAAAGGTTATCTACTCATCCTGCTCACTGGTCTAATAGGGCATTTCCATTGGGTGACATTAACTAAAACAATTTCGTGACCGGATACGTTTTTCACGATGTTGATCAGTTTGTCACACCTCAACTAATTGTAACCGAACAAGAAACAGCTTTATTGTTAATAATATGCATACTCGTTAAGTAAGACATGGTTCAAGTTTGCGGCCTAATGAATTACCTACAAAGGTTATCTACTCATCCTGCTCACTGGTCTAATAGGGCATTTGCCTTGGGTGACATTACCTAAAACAATTTCGTGACCGGATACGTTTTTCACGATGTTGATCAGTTTGTCACACCTCAACTAATTGTAACCGACCAAGAAACAGCTTTATTGTTAATAATATGCATACTCGTTAAGGAAGACATGGTTCAAGTTTGCGGCCTAATGAATTACCTACAAAGGTTATCTACTCATCCTGCTCACTGGTCTATTCGGGCATTTCCATTGGGTGACATTAACTAAATTAATTTCGTGACCGGATACGTTTTTCACGATGTTAATCAGTTAGTCACACCTTAATTAATTGTAACCGACCAAGAAACAGCTTTATTGTTAATAATATGCATACTCGTTAAGTAAGACATGGTTCAAGTTTGCGGCCTAACAATTACCCACAAAGTTTATCTACCTCATCCTGCTCTCACTGGTCTATCTTCTGGCATTTCCATTGGGTGACATTAACTGAGCAAGGCTCGTGACCGGAACGTTTGTCACGATGTTGGACGGTTTTGTCGTACACCTCAAATTAATTGGAAATCCCGAACAAGAAACAGCTTTATTGTTAATAATATGCATACTAGTTAATTAAGACATGGTTCAACTTTGCGGCCTAATGAATTACCTACAAAGGTTATCTACTAATCCTGCTCACTGGTCTATTCGGGCATTTCCATTGGGTGACATTAACTAAATTAATTTCGTGACCGGATAAGTTTTTCACGATGTTGATCAGTTTGTCACACCTCAACTAATTGTTACCGAAAAAGAAACAGCTTTATTGTTAATAATATGCATACTCGTTAAGGAAGACGTGGTTCAAGTTTGCGGCCTAATGAATTACCTACAAAGGTCATCTACTCATCCTGCTCACTGGTCTATTCGGGCACTCCATTGGGTGACATTAACTAAAACAATTTCGTGATCGGATACGTTTTTCACAATGTGCCAATCGTTTGTCACACGTTAATTAATTGTAACCTATCCATGAAACAGCTTTATTGTTAATAATATATTATCGTTATGAAGACATGGTTCAAGTTTGCGGCCTAATTAATTACCCAAAGGTTATCTACCTCATCCTGCTCACTGGTCTATTCGGGCATTTCCATTGGGTGACATTAACTAAAACAATTTCGTGACCGGATACGTTTTTCACGATGTTGATCAGTTTGTCACACCTTAACTAATTGTAATCGAACAAGAAACAGCTTTATTGTTAATAATATGCATACTCGTTAAGTAAGACATGGTTCAAGTTTGCGGCCTAATGAATTACCTACAAAGGTTATCTACTCATCCTGCTCACTGGTCTATTCGGGCATTTCCAGTGGGTGACATTAACTAAAACAATTTCGTGATCGGATACGTTTTTAACGATGTTAATCAGTTAGTCACACCTTAATTAATTGTAACCGACCAAGAAACAGCTTTATTGTTAATAATATGCATACTCGTTAAGTAAGACATGGTTCAACTTTGCGGCCTAATGAATTACCTACAAAGGTTATCTACTCATCCTGCTCACTGGTCTATTCGGGCATTTCCATTGGGTGACATTAACTAAAACAATTTCGTGACCGGATACGTTTTTCACGATGTTGATCAGTTTGTCACACCTCAACTAATTGTAACCGAACAAGAAACAGCTTTATTGTTAATAATATGCATACTCGTTAAGTAAGACATGGTTCAACTTTGCGGCCTAATGAATTACCTACAAAGGTTATCTACTCATCCTGCTCACTGGTCTATTCGGGCATTTCCATTGGGTGACATTAACTAAAACAATTTCGTGATCGGATACGTTTTTCACGATGTTAATCAGTTAGTCACACCTTAATTAATTGTAACCGACCAAGAAACAGCTTTATTGTTAATAATATGCATACTCGTTAAGTAAGACATGGTTCAAGTTTGCGGCCTAATGAATTACCTACAAAGGTTATCTACTCATCCTGCTCACTGGTCTGGTCTACACCGATTGGGTGACATTAACTAAAATACAATGTGATCGGATGGGCTGTTTTTCACGATGTTGATCAGTTTGTCACACCTCAACAAATTGTTACCGAAAAAGAAACAGCTTTATTGTTAATAATATGCATACACGTTAAGAAGGACATGGTTCAAGTTTGCTGCCTAATGAATTACATACAAAGGTTATCTACTAATCCGGCTCACTGGTCTGTTCGGGCATTTCCAGTGTGGGACATTAACTAAAACAATTTCGTGATCGGATACGTTTTTCACGATGTTAATCAGTTTGTCACACCTTAATTAATTGTAACCGACCAAGAAACAGCTTTATTGTTAATAATATGCATACTCGTTAAGGAAGACATGGTTCAAGTTTGCGGCCTAATGAATTACCTACAAAGGTTATCTACTCATCCTGCTCACTGGTCTATTCGGGCATTTCCATTGGGTGACATTAACTAAAACAATTTCGTGATCGGATATGTTTTTCACTATGTTAATCTGTATTTCACACCTTAATTAATAGTAATCTACCAAGAAACAGCTTTATTTTTAATAATATGCATTCTCGTTAAGGAAGACATGGTTCAAGTTTGCGGCCTAATCAATTACCTACACAGGTTATCTACTCATCCTGCTTAGTGGTCTATTCGGGCATTTCCAGTGGGTGACATTAACTAAAACAATTTTGTGATCGGATACGTTTTTCACTATGTTAATCAGTTTGTCACACCTTAATTAATTGTAATCGACCAAGAAACAGCTTTATTGTTAATAATATGCATACTCGTTAAGGAAGACATGGTTCAAGTTTGCGGCCTAATGAATTACCTACAAAGGTTATCTACTCATCCTGCTCACTGGTCTATTCGGGCATTTCCATTGGGTGACATTAACTAAAGCAATTTCGTGAATGGATAGGTATTTCACGATGTTAATCAGTTTGTCACACCTTAATTAATTGTAACCGACCAAGAAACAGCTTTATTGTTAATAATATGCATACTCGTTAAAGAAGACATGGTTCAAGTTTGCGGCCTAATCAATTACCAACAAAGGTTATCTACTCATCCTGCTCAGTGGTCTATTCGGGAATTTCAAGTGGGTGACATTTACTAAAACAGTTTCGTGATCGGATACGTTTTTGACGATGTTAATCAGTTTGTCACACATTAATTATTTGTAACCGAACAAGAAACAGCTTTATTGGTATTAATAAGCATACACGTTAAGGAAGACATGATTCAAGTTTGCGGCCTAATCAATTACCTACAAAGGTTATCTACTCATACTGCTTAATGGTCTATTCGGGCATTTCCAATGTGGGACATTAACTAAAACAATTTCATTGATCGGATACGTTTTTCCGTGTTAATCAGTTTGTCACACCTATGATGGTAGCGACAAAAACAGCTTTATTTAATGTATGCATACTCGTTAAGGAAGACATGGTTCAAGTTTGCGGCCTGAATTACCTACAAAGGTTATGTACTCATCAGTCAAGTCTATTCCCGGGCATTTCCAGTGAGTGACATTAACTAAAACAATTTCGTGATCGGATACGTTTTCACGATGATGAAATCGGTTGTCACACCCCTGGTAATTGTAACCGACCAAGCATGTTAAAATATGCATACTCGTTAAGGAAGACATGGTTCAAGTTTGCGGCCTAATCAATTACCTACAAAGGTTATCTACTCATCCTGCTCACTGGTCTATTCGGGCATTTCCATTGGGTGATATTAACTAAAGCAATTTCGTGAACGTATAGGTTTTTCACGATGTTAATCTGTTTGTCACACCTTCATTAATTGTAACCGATCAAGAAACGGCTTTATTGTTAATAATATGCATACTCGTTAAGGAAGATATTGTTCAAGTTTGCGGCTTAATCAATTACCTACAAAGGTTATCTACTCATCCTGCTCACTGGTCTATTTGGGCATTTCCATTGGGGGACATTAACTAAAGCAATTTCGTGAACGGATACGTTTTTCACGATGTTAATCAGTTTGTCACACCTTAATTAATTGTAACCGACCAAGAAACAGCTTTATTGTTAATAATATGCATACTCGTTAAGGAAGACATGGTTCAAGTTTGCGGCCTAATCAATTACCTGCAAAGGTTATTTACTCATCCTGCACAATGGTCTATTCGGGAATTTCAAGTGGGTGACATTAACTGAAAAAATTTCGTGATCGGATACGTTTTTGACGATGTTAATCAGTTTGTCTCACATTAATTATTTGTAACTAACCAAGAAACAGCTTTATTGGTATTAATATGCATACCCGTTAAGGAAGACATGGTTCAAGTTTGCGGCCTAATCAATTACCTACAAAGGTTATCTACTCATCCTCCTCAATGGTCTATTCGTGCATTTCCAGTGGGAGACATTAACTAAAACAATTTCGAAATCGGATACTTTTGTCACGATGTTGATCAGTTTGTCACACCGCAAATAATTGTAACCGAACAAGAAACAGCATTATTGTTAATAATATGCATATTCGTTAAGTAAGATATGGTTCAAGTTTGCGGTCTAATGAATTACCTACAAAGGTTATCTACTCATCCTGCTCACTGGTCTATTCGGGCATTTCCATTGGATGACATTAACTAAAACAATTTCGTGACCGGATACGTTTTTGACGATGTTGATCAGTTTGTCACACCTTAGCTAATTGTAACCGAAAAAGAAACAGCTTTATTGTTTATAATATGCATACTCGTTAAGTAAGACATGGTTCAAGTTGGCGGCCTAATGAATTACCTACAAAGGTTATCTTCTCATCCCGCTCACTAGTCAATTCGGGCTTTTCCCGTGTGTGACATTAACTAAAACAATTTCGTGAATGCATACGTTTTTCACGATGTTGATCAGTTTGTCACACCTCAACAAATTGTAACCGAACAAGAAACAGCTTTATTGTTAATAATATGCATACTCGTTAAGGAAGACATGGTTCAAGTTTGCGGCCTAATAAATTACATACAAAGGTTATCTACTCATCACGCTCACTGGTCTATTCGGGCATTTCCAGTGTGTGACATTAACTAAAACAATTTCGTGATCGGATACGTTTTTCACGATGTTAATCAGTTTGTCACACCTTAATTAATTGTAACCGACCAAGAAACAGCTTTATTGTTAATAATATGCATACTCGTTAAGGAAGACATGGTTCAAGTTTGCGGCCTAATGAATTACCTACAAAGGTTATCTACTCATCCTGCTCAATGGTCTATTCGGGCATTTCCATTGTGTGACATTAACTAAAACAATTTCGTGATCGGATATGTTTTTCACTATGTTAATCTGTATTTCACACCTTAATTAATAGTAATCTACCAAGAAACAGCTTTATTTTTAATAATATGCATTCTCGTTAAGGAAGACATGGTTCAAGTTTGCGGCCTAATCAATTACCTACACAGGTTATCTACTCATCCTGCTTAGTGGTCTATTCGGGCATTTCCAGTGGGTGACATTAACTAAAACAATTTTGTGATCGGATACGTTTTTCACTATGTTAATCAGTTTGTCACACCTTAATTAATTGTAATCGACCAAGAAACAGCTTTATTGTTAATAATATGCATACTCGTTAAGGAAGACATGGTTCAAGTTTGCGGCCTAATGAATTACCTACAAAGGTTATCTACTCATCCTGCTCACTGGTCTATTCGGGCATTTCCATTGGGTGACATTAACTAAAGCAATTTCGTGAATGGATAGGTATTTCACGATGTTAATCAGTTTGTCACACCTTAATTAATTGTAACCGACCAAGAAACAGCTTTATTGTTAATAATATGCATACTCGTTAAAGAAGACATGGTTCAAGTTTGCGGCCTAATCAATTACCAACAAAGGTTATCTACTCATCCTGCTCAGTGGTCTATTCGGGAATTTCAAGTGGGTGACATTTACTAAAACAGTTTCGTGATCGGATACGTTTTTGACGATGTTAATCAGTTTGTCACACATTAATTATTTGTAACCGAACAAGAAACAGCTTTATTGGTATTAATAAGCATACACGTTAAGGAAGACATGATTCAAGTTTGCGGCCTAATCAATTACCTACAAAGGTTATCTACTCATACTGCTTAATGGTCTATTCGGGCATTTCCAGTGTGGGACATTAACTAAAACAATTTCGTGATCGGATACGTTTTTGACGATGTTAATCAGTTTGTCACACATTAATTATTTTTAACCGAACAAGAAACAGCTTTATTGGTATTAATAAGCATACACGTTAAGGAAGACATGATTCAAGTTTGCGGCCTAATCAATTACCTACAAAGGTTATCTACTCATACTGCTTAATGGTCTATTCGGGCATTTCCAATGTGGGACATTAACTAAAACAATTTCGTGATCGGATACGTTTTTCACGATGTTAATCAGTTTGTCACACCTTAATTAATTGTAACCGACCAAGAAACAGCTTTATTGTTAATAATATGCATACTCGTTAAGGAAGACATGGTTCAAGTTTGCGGCCTAATGAATTACCTACAAAGGTTATCTACTCATCCCGGTCACAATTCTATTCGGGCATTTCCAGTGAGTGACATTAACTAAAACAATTTCGTGATCGGATACGTTTTTCACGATGTTAATCAGTTTTTCACACCTTAATTAATTGTAACCGACCAAGAAACAGCTTTATTGTTAATAATATGCATACTCGTTAAGGAAGACATGGTTCAAGTTTGCGGCCTAATCAATCACCTACAAAGGTTATCTACTCATCCTGCTCACTGGTCTATTCGGGCATTTCCAGTGGGTGACATTAACTAAAACAATTTCGTGATCGGATACGTTTTTCACGATGTTAATCAGTTTGTCACACCTTAATTAATTGTAACCGACCAAGAAACAGCTTTATTGTTAATAATATGCATACTCGTTAAGGAAGACATGGTTCAAGTTTGCGGCCTAATGAATTACCTACAAAGGTTATCTACTAATCCTGATTACTGCTCTATTCGGGCATTTCCATTGGGTGACATTCGCAAAAACAATTTCGTGACCGGATACGTTTGTCACGATGTTGATCAGTTTGTCACACCTTAACTAATTGTAACCGAACAAGAAACAGCTTTATTGTTAATAATATGCATACTCGTTAAGGAAGACATGGTTCAAGTTTGCGGCCTAATGAATTACATACAAAGGTTATCTACTAATCGTGCTCAATGGTCTATCCGGGCATTTCCAATGTGTGACATTAACTAAAAAAATTTCGTGATCGGATACGTTTTTCACGATGTAAATCAGTTTGTAACACCTTAATTAATTGTACTAGACCAAGAAACAGCTTTATTGT
Organism: Eudiplozoon nipponicum; assembly: GCA_029291075.1. Taxonomy (NCBI): domain Eukaryota; kingdom Metazoa; phylum Platyhelminthes; class Monogenea; order Mazocraeidea; family Diplozoidae; genus Eudiplozoon; species Eudiplozoon nipponicum. Next base: position 14,838 of record JAQBSW010012581.1, read on the forward strand.
TAATAATATGCATACTCGTTATGGAAGACATGTTTCAAGTTTGCGGCTTAATGAATTACATGTAAGGTTATCTACTCATCCTGCTCAATGGTCTATTCGGGCATTTCCCGTGTGGGACATTAACTAAAACAATTTCGTGATCGGATACGTTTTTCACGATGTTAATCAGTTTGTCACACCTTAATTAATTGTAATCAACCAAGAAACAGCTTTATTGTTAATGATATGCATACTCGTTAAGGAAGACATGGTTCAAGTTTGCGGCCTAATGAATTACATACAAAGGTTATCTACTCGTCCTGCTCACTGGTCTATACGGGCATTTCCAGTAGGTGACATTAAATAAAGCAATTTCGTGAACGGATAGGATTTTCACGATGTTAATCAGTTTGTCACACCTTCATTAATTGTAACCGTTCAAGAAACATCTTTCTTGTTAATAATATGCATACTTGTTAAGGAAGACATGGTTCAAGTTTGCGGCTTAATCAATTACCTACAAAGGTTATCTACTCATCCTGCTCACTGGTCTATTCGGGCATTTCCATTGGGGGACATTAACTAAAGCAATTTCGTGAACGGATAGGTTTTTCACGATGTTAATCAGTTTGTCACACCTTAATTAATTGTAACCGACCAAGAAACAGCTTTATTGTTAATAATATGCATACTCGTTAAGGAAGACATGGTTTCAAGTTTGCGGCCTATCAATCACCTACAAGGTTATCTACTCATCCTGCTCACTGGTCTATTCGGGCATTTCCATTGGGTGACATTAACTAAAGAAATTTCGTGAACGGATAGGTTTTTCACGATGTTAATCAGTTTGTCACACCTTCATTAATTGTAACCGACAAAGAAACATATTTATTGTTAATAATATGCATACTCGTTAAGGAAGACATGGTTCAAGTTTGCGGCCTAATGAATTACCTACAAAGGTTATCTACTCATCCTGCTCACTGGTCTATTCGGGCATTTCCATTGGGTGACATTAACTAAAACAATTTCGTGAACGGATACGTTTTTCGATGTTAATCAGTTTCACCTTAATTAATAGTAATCCACCAAGAAACAGCTTTTTGTTATAATACTTAAGCCTCGATTAAGGAAGACATGGTTCAAGTTTGCGGCCTAATCAATTACCTACAAAGGTTATCTACTCATCCTGCTCGATGGTCTATTCCGGCATTTCCAGTGGGTGATATTAACTAAAACAATTTCGTGATCGGATACGTTTTTCACGATGTTTATCAGTATGTCACACCTTATTTATTTGTAACCGACCAAGAAACAGCTTTATTGTTAATAACATACATACACGTTAAGGAAGACATGGTTGAAGTTTGCGGCCTAATGAATTACATACAAAGGTTATCTACTCATCCTGCTCAGTGGTATATTCGGGCATTTCCAGTGGGTGATATTAACTAAAACAATTTCGTGATCGGATACGTTTTTCACGATGTTTATCAGTTTGTAATACCTTAATTAATTGTAACCAACCAAGAAACAGCTTTATTGTTAATAACATACATACACGTTAAGGAAGAC
>JAQBSW010012582.1:0-16383 GCA_029291075.1 Eudiplozoon nipponicum
CAAACGATTCGCAAACATTCTCTAAAATTGGTATAAAAAATCGTTTAAACCTAACTCACACAAGACGATGATACCATTTTGGCTGTGTCTGTACTTTGGGCAATATTTCTTTCTTATCCCAAATGGTTTAATACCGCAAAAACGATGTCCAAACTTGCCTAGTTTGCTGGCAAAGTTGACCATCATTTAATCTTCCCTACCTGTAATAGCGAAGCTATACAGCACCGACAGTCTGATCAATCATATACGGTCAGGTGTGGAGAACTAATATATGTGCAATTGCCTATTACGTATTGAGTGCAAATAGGACCAGAAGGATAAACCGAAGTCAACTTGAACGAAAGGTATGGCATCATGTGCACATTCGTTTCGTGCTTACTGACGACTCACCAGTAGGTTCCGGCACTACGCCCTATACCCACAATGTATTTGGTCAAGAAATGTAGGACACTTAGGCGGTACAATCCCTTATACGATTGTGTATTCAAGCAGTAATGGAGTTAACTTCACATAAGGTCATTGACAATGCGATTTTAAGTCCAACTCAGAGTATATAGTATAGAGCCTGATTAGTCATGATTATTGTAATAATTCAACTCGATAGCACTGAACGTCTGGTTCAAACCTTTTCATATTTATGTATTAGTTACAAATGTATAATATGAAGCTACAGGCTCTGTGTAACAGCATAAGTTGTGTGTAATTAGAACACTGCATCTAAACAGCATGGTACAGTCGGAATGTAGTTTCATAAAGCATATGACATTGCAAATATCATGTGCAAAACGGTATAGTAATTATCATAAGTGAATAATAACGTAAGACCATATAGGTCCGTAATTAACAGTATAGTATGCCAGTTGTAAATATACAGTGTATATTGGGAACTATTGTCTGCAACAAGAAACTCCATGGAGCCGGCTTATCCTCTAAAAGGAGTCAGCCGCAGTAAAGTAAAGTAAAGTAACAGTTATACGCTTTGACTATGTACAGGAACACTTTTTGTATTTGTGATCTTCAAATCCAAACAAAAGTGATTCGCTAACTATTTCGAATTTTAATATGCTCATTCTGTGGGAAGTCACCACTGAAATTGATTTAATGAAAACAGAATTATAGGAACTTAAATTTCACTATCGTCACTATTCGGAAGGGGCGAGTCAGTTACAGGATTATGGAGCAATATATGGAAGTTAAACAGGCGTTGAGCACTAAATTGCTCCTGTAGTATTTACTGCAGAAGAGCTGACTATTTTCCGATAAAGATACACGTCACACACTAGAAAGCGGTAAAGTGATTTCTTAAATAAGCATTAAAATATGTAGAAATACATCTTCATACACAAAAACGTATATGCATGTATAAATGCACACAGACCTACATACAAACGTGAATGTATACATATAGGCATAATAATCAGCATAAAATTAACACCTTGAACAATATTCAAAGTTGTTCATGGGTTGTTAAAAGACACTAGGTCACCCACTCCTAGTGGGGATGGCATATCGCACAAGGCTAATTCATACCATCTGCCCGGAACATATGGTTTGGAGTCACAAGTCACCAGTTTCATTCAGCAACCGAAATTTTTCCGCTGCATCTGAAGCACTTATTTTAATTCAATTATTAATTTAAATTGCGATCAATCTCGTATAAAAACTAGATTGTGTACTTTCTGTTGGATAAGATCCGAGCCTATTTTTAATTTTTGTGGCATTCAATTCAAAATATTAGAATTTAAGAAAAATCTCAAAACTTAATTCCAGTCGTCTTCAAAGATTATTTGGTAACAAAATGAATTTAACTTAAGCAGTATTTCATACAATAAATAAAAACTAGTTAATTGTCTAAATGATATCCAAAGACTTCAAGTCGAAATAAGTTGTAATCATGTTTCATATTTTACAATTTCCAAAGTTATCGAGGGTTACAATAATCGAAAAGAAAGCACAGCAATACATCTGTATTTTTGGACTGAAGCGTCACTGCCGCATATTCATGAAATTCCCAGGTATGTGTAGGCTAAAGGAGACCACAGGGTCGCACATTTATAATGGAAATGAATGATCTTTATTCTGAACTATTCTTCCTTTAGATGGTTTACTATCGAAGATTAAAGAGCACCATCTGCTCAAAGCATCTACGCCACAAACACCGCGCCTTAGAATTCTTCATCAGTTGACTCTTTAATATAATTGCATTTAGGTCAATGACAATTGAGAGCCGCAAGACAAAATACGCGTTAATTGTTATTCTATTAGGTGAATTTCTCATTAGTCCCTCACATGGCATATGATGAAAGAACATCGACGGTCATAACTCGGTCAGTGTCAGAGGGTCACTTACGTACTCTACTCATCAGGCTCTTCATGAAGTTTTAGTTTGCAGTTACAGTTATAGTAGAGAAAGGCTAAAACTTTCGTAAAAGTAAAATGGAATTCCTGATATCAGCTATTAAACCATTCCTCACTAACGTTCATTTCACAAGACTCTGAAATTAGCCAACATTTTGCAGGTAAAAGGAGGCAGAAGTAGATCATAACGGTGCGAATCAGTATGTTCTATGGCTTCAGGCACTTCTACTACCGACGGTGCGAAAAGCCCACAACTCACTAGATTTGTGAAGAACAAATCTACGGGAAACATCCATAGGCTTTAAAATACTTTTAAGAGATTCTTTCGCGTCAAAATCTTATTCTTTATTAGTGCATTTAATATATTTTCTTTAAAGAATCAGTGATTGCGCGGGTAGTGGTAACAATTCTTTAAATCAAGTTTGCGAGCTTGAAGTAAGCACCAATCTCACTGAAATTAACCAGTCGTCGAACAACATAGCACAACTACCGCCAGTGCGGTTTTTAAATAATCAAAAGCGAACTCTCACTTGCCAATGATTAACATGTGTATCTGGTATATCACACAAAGCTGGATATAGCCAACATTACTGGCTACCTTAAGAACCAGAAAGTAAGACTACTAATAACCTTACGTTGTTGTCCAGAAAGGCTACTGTATTCTCGTCAATATTTTTGCTACCGGAAATACATTAAACATTGTGGACGACGATAATCAGGTAGATGTTAAATATCCTACCAGAATTATTTTCAATCAATAGTTCAGTTACCAAAATAACAAATCACAAGCCGTCTAAGTGCTGATAACAAGTAAGAAGGAAAAAAATTTCCTTTTTGAAATAAATGCCGCTCCCCTACTTTATTTAAACAAACGCACAACGTAGCAAAATTACGGTCAGAAATATAAGCTGACACATTGGGGTCTTGGTCATCGATAACGTAGAACAAAAAACCGATGGATTATCCGTTACCTATAACTGCCAACGATAACGATGAAGTAATTGCACAATTTTTTAGTCTGGAAGGAGATTTGATCTTCCAATGCGTGTGGCAGCATCCATCAAATTTATCGAAACGTTCCGTTAACTTCTAAGATAACCACCATCACATTATATATATATATATATATATATCAGTCTAAACTAATCATTGTCTGAGGTAGCAAAAGCAATTCATTCAGTAGATCTGTTTCGTCATAATTAGGAAATATTCAAGTACTGCTCAGAACTTTACCGCGGCCAGGGCTCGAACCTAGGTAAATTTTCTTTGGAATCTCAGACCCCACCTTTCCGCACACTATACACAATTTTCTAACTAGTGTTTTGGTTAGTCTATCTTTCAGGTGGAGCCTATGTGGCATCTTTTTTAACCTGAAGTCCCAACTAGCCAATCTGTGAATATAGAAAAGACACTTTGTCACCTTGGGAAGTGGGGTTGAATTTAACAACATTAATGTAATTTTTATTTACTGATTGGAATTTTGAGGTCGGGAAAATGAAATAAGAAATTGGTGTTAGTTTAGAGTCAGAAAGATTACCTTTAAAATTTGTCCTTGTATAAATTGAAGAGACATTTGATAAAATTTTAGACTTCGACATATCTATCCCACCAATCCAATGAATATTTTTGTCAAGCGATGCTACTACTGAAGCTTTTGTGAAAGAAGAAATTAGTAACGTGTTAGATTCTTAATTGCTGCTACGCCAGATGGAACATGAAAATAATCGTGGAAAATTGGGTATTCTTGTCTAATTTTCCATAAACTTCAATTCTATATTTAATTTAACCAGCTCCACAAAATAAGCAACACGAATTGACGCGTTTCTATCTCCCTTTGCTAAAGTCACCGAAAGATGGAAAACTGGCGAACAGCAATTAAACAAAAAATATGATATTCGGTTCTCTTTCCCAACGAACATATATTTTGCTTGAAAGGATTTTCAGCTGCATAGTTCCAAAGCAGTCACGGTTAGAACATTCATCGTTCGCTAAATTTAAATTATTCAATTATCTAGGCGATTATAAAATGCAGGAGCGGCGATATTAACCATTCAATTCAATTTTTGAACCTAAAATAAACGGCAAATCTGTTTTCAATAAATAAGACAACAATCCGATTGATCCCATTTCCAAGTACGTATCGAGTTCGTCTTTGTAGTGGCTGGGCTCTGATTCGACCCCCGGCTCTGAATGCCTCAGTCTTCTAATCACACACATAGTACAATGCTCACAATAGCAGATTTAAGCAAATGTGGTCACCTCGTTCCAAAACAGCTCCATTTATATTTTAATTTGCAACTCACAAATGGTTTGAAACAAAGACGTTCAGTATGATAATAAACTCAATCTACAACTAGTAACATTTAACAATTCGATTAGATCTTATTTCAACGTACGAAAACCTAAAGAAATTGAGAAACTCAAATCAAAGGCAATGTTTATACAAAGCTTTCAAAATATCTGACGGGTTTTAAACGCCCAGTAGTTTCGGATGCACACTTAAGCTAACATAGATATTTAACGAACATTAGTTGCGCGGGCGGTGATAACAATTATTTAAATCAAGGTTGCGATCTTGTCCCATTATATGCATACATTTGTCAGTATAAACTAAGCGTTGTATAATGTAGAAAAGACAATTCATCCGGTAGACCGGTTTCGTCCTTATTGGGAGCTCATAACGTCCTTTCCAGAATTTTCCGCTGACCTGGTTAGCCTTTTCTTTACGTAGAGTCTATATGGTAACTCTTTAGACCTAATGATCCAACTAATTAGCCGAAACTTACATAATTAAGCAGACAGCACGCTACCTGGGGAAGTGGTATTTAATTGAATATTTATATAATTAAGCGAAAAATGTTTGAGCAGGCGTTGGTAATAACTATTTAAATCAGGGCTGTGGTCTTGATCTCAACACCAGTCCCATTATATACATAAATTTGTCAGTATAAACATTACTTTTTTTATAGTAGTTCCAGAAGCAACGCCTCTTTGCTTTGGTTTGCTTGAATAACCAATTATATTAAGAATCCTAATCTTTAATTTATCCTGTGTTTGGCACCAAACTAAATAGTTGCATTATTTTTTCAATATTCTAATGCAGCAGGGTGACTCGAAGCCGACGTGCCTATGTTTGAGTCAGGCATCGGCAAATGCTGGAAAGTACGTGATGAATTCCCAATAAGGACGAATCCCATCTACTGGATAGATTATCTTTTCTACAATATACAACACTTAATTTATACTGACAAATGCATGTGTATAATGGAACAGATTTTTATATCAAGACCGCAAATTTTATTAAAATAATATAGATTATTATTAACTTATTGAAGCTATACCTCTCAAAGCTCTCCATTTTTCATGGATGACGGTAATATTGCCATGTTGTGTTCTTTCACATGTACCTACCCAGCAATATCGTAAATTATAGGGGATACTTAATTAAATTTGTTATTTTATTTAACCACCAAATGTATCTGCCAGCGTTAATACCACAAATAAAAGGTAACTGGCTGACCACGTGAGACGACTTGGTATGGTCATTGTCAACGGAAAGCAAATTTCAATTATTCTTATTCTGTAACACAATTCCCATAACATATCGGGCAACTCGTAGATTGTCGCCAAGAATGCTAATAAAGCTGTAGCAAATATAGACAATGGCAGTCAATTGCTCAAATAATAAGCCTTTTCAAATTTTTAACAGTTCCAACTTGAACACAGCCTAGACAGCAGACACTGAGAAAACAATATATGGAACTAAAGACGCTGAGTATCAACATTAGATTATGAAATTAAACGACGAATTTAAGTAGCATTGTCCAATCGGAATGCAGCTTTAGCAATCGTATAAAATTTTAGAATTATTGTGCACGTTCGTATGATAATTACTTAGAACCACACATATGAACTCAATAATAGCGAAGGATAATCGCGTTACAATATATATGACCGCAATTAACAGAATAAGCCAAAATAAAAGAGAAGTAAATAACCCAAAAACAGAAAGACATTGAATGTGTAGTGTACATCAAGTCTAGCATTGATCTATTACTGTTCATAGTAGAAAAGGCGGTTTCACTAAAAATTTATCATATTTATTATTTGCATACATCCTAGTGATTATTGGATAGCATCAATTAGCTTTTTCTTTTGCTTTATATATATTTTATACTGGACTGCTTTCATATTCAATAATCTTACAACAAAAAACTCACCATTTGGCTGTGTAAAAGATTTTCCACCACCAATCAAATATTATCGTTAGATAGAAACAAAAATATGATTAAATAACTGTAGATTAATACAAGCCATGTCTTTTTCGGAAAAAATTAATGAGTATTTTCTGTTAAAATGAGCGCATATCAAAAGTAAGTAAAAATGTCAAACCTGGAAAAGTTTGGCGTTTCTTTTTCTTTAAGATATTTTCTTCAAACTCAGCTATAAAAATGAAAATTATAAAACAAACGAAAGGCATTGGAGCACGAAAACAAAATAAAAAATAAAAGAGCCTTTATAAGACATATATGGATATATTTGCAACAAATATTCAATAATTCATTTATGGTAAACAGAACACAGAACTAATGATGTAAAATTCGTTCTGCCAAATAGACAACTTTGTTTCGTACATTCTCACCGTTACGTATATTCTATCTTTCTATATAATATTCATAATATGGTTTAAATTTGAATTAATATCTTAACAATAGTTAGTTTTTGAGCATAATATATTAACAACCAATCATTATGCATTTCTTTAAATTAAGCTCGTATGCTTAATTTTAAATATTGTTACCACCAGACGCGCAATCAATGATTGTTTAATTTATTATGCATGTGATTTAAAGCCAATGTATTAAAAAATGAGTTTGTGCGTGAGTATGATTAAGTTTAATTGACAGCCTTGCTTGGGATATTTAATTTATCAGATAAATATCCCGCCTGGCGACAGGCGGACCTCAGTCAATCGTGAAAATTGCTCATACTAATCGGATTCAGTTATGCATCTCATGAAAACAAGTTCGGATAAACTAAAAAACTTTACCAAAAACTAACATTATTTTTCGTGCTATTACGCATTATCTTCACATAAAGTAAGGAAGAAAGCGAATGATGACGCTTATTACCGGAGCTTCATGTGATCAGCTGTAATGTCTTGATTTATAAGTCACATGGGCTTAGGTTGAAATGGAGCCAACTGAACGAGAAATAATCTCCGCTTATGAATATGTGATGTTTTTAATTGACGTGATGATTGAAATTTAGATACTCTCTTATTCAGCAATTTTTGTCCAACGAGGTTTTCGGTCATTCGAAAATTGCGTGTATAAATGCTTGTTCTGCTTTCGTTTCCACTTTTACATATTTTGCGAGGGTTCTGCCAGCTTTGTTCTGTGCTAATAACGTGGGATTGTTAAATAATAATAATAGTAATTATCATCATTATTTGTTACATTTTTAATTTCTACCGTTAACGAGAATTACAATAACCGACAAGATACCAAAGTAATGCATCTTAATTTTTAAACTTATGCATCACTATAGCATAACCATGAAATCCGTAAGTACTTGTAGGCATAAAAAGAACACTAAGTCGCACATTTGCAGTAGGGATGAATGATTTTAATTCGGAGAGATGCCATGTTTGGATGGCTTGCTAGACAAGCCTGATTAACACCATCTACGCAAAACATCTAAGCTTATGGCGCTAGTTGTAAATATTTGGGGCTGCTTAAACTTTTTTTCTTACATGGCATGCTTGTTCTAGGCTCGTTAACACTGTATTCCATGTAATTGTAAATTTCACATCGGACTAGTCCAAGTCTCTGAATCACGTCAAATACCGAAAAGTACTTGATAAGTTCCCAACAAGAACGAAACTGGTCTACTTAACAAAGTACTTGTTACTAAATACAATGACTATAAATATAACAATTAGCCATTCATATTTTAATTAAGATAATATATTAAATTGCTCTTTCTCCAAAAGCACGTTGTCCAACATTTCAGTCAATCGTATCTTACGATTTAAAATATGAATAAGTTATAATTAGTAGGATATATGAAAAGTTATAGAGGTTAGCATCATAATAGTTATTTCTAATTTAATGCAGGTCTTGAAATTTACGGGAATCGACTGAAAAACTAGGTAAAGTTGAGAATTGTGTTTTTTGTAGTCTTTAAAGAACAGGCAATTATCGAGTACCCTACATGATACACATGTAGCGTTAATGAATTAGAAAAGTTTATAACTCGTCTGTAAATGTTATGCATAAGGGTAAATTATCTAATTTGAATGGTAAGTATGAAATCGAAGAAGTCTTCCGAATTGTTTATATTTATTTAGTTTAAACGATTGCAAAATCAGAATCGCTTCAATGATACGCATCAGAATAAGAATATGAAATAAGAAGTGTCTAAAATAAGCGACTTTCATAAAATGGAATAATTTTTTTTTATAAATGAAAATGAAATAAGACTGTTCACAATTTTCCAGTGACTTACAACATTCAATAATACACGAATATAGATCCAACTCATAGTAGAGCTACGAAATAACCTGACCTTAATTAAGACAAAGTTATGCTATTCCACTTGCCAACTCGAGAACCAGCATAAGCTTCAGAGAACATACTACGTGTATGATGGCGAGAATTGTGCTCTTCTTGGAAAACGTTCAACTTAGCACGGTTAATGTTGACAGTGTTGTACGGAATCTACTGTTGCAGAACATCTTTTTCTAACAAAAGAAGAATTGTATCAACTTAGTATAAAGTCCGTGATTCCGTTGTCAGTACAACTAAATAGGGATCGCCCGTCGTAAGGCCACAAATTTCTTAAGCTAAAGAGTGACTACAAATCTACCAGCAACTTAGTGTTTCTGCATATCCCGTAAGGTTTTACTATGTAAACAGGAATAGAAAATAGCGATTTGTGATGATCCAATTAGATAATATTAAAGCTTGTACTTGTTTCAATGGGAACAATATTCGGCCTCTATTTTTATAGTTTCAACTGTGATATCATGAATGCCGAGTTAATTCTTGACACACCAACCTACAATATAATGTTTGCAACAGATTTTATATAATGGTAATAAAAAGGATTTAACGAATTAAACGTGTGTTCTGTAGATGTAACACAACAACCCTGTACATATCTCAAACCACAAATACTGGCTATTAATTACAATTTAGCTAAATATTCTGTTAAAAAACTTTACATTTGACTTGGCATTTAAAGTGGATGAGCTGTATTTTTCCACGTCTCTGGTGATGGTAACCAATACCGACAATTCAAATAAGGATAAGATAAACCTACTTCAAAACACTTGTCAGAAATGTAGCCTGATAAATTATATATAATGAGAGACAACTTTTACTTTAAAAGAGAACAGGAAAACATAAAAACAGAACTAGATATCATAAGTTTTCAACTTAGTTTCATTCTATATCTGAAATTTCAATTTTATTAGTCGTCGCGAGTACAACAAGGGAAATAGCACTAAGTCGGCAAGTTGAATTTAATATTCTACTGCATCTGCATAAAAAAGACTGATCACAATTACAACCCCAATTTTAGATAATATTGGATGCAGAATGCAATAGAATTTTGTCCTTCATACTAGGTAGGACGAGTTTTGTAGCAGATGTAAGCAAAATTAAGTCATGAGAAAAATATGTTAGAAAATGCAGAATGCAGTCGTTCTTTTACACACTCCATTGCCTCTTTTCCTTTAAATCGTAAGTAAATAGCTTATTCTTTCCAATTCTTTCTCGTTCAATTTAAAATTTGGCAAATCGTGTTGGATACAGTGACATACAAAATTGTTTTCGCAAATGCGACATCAGTAAATAATGACCCAACACAAAATGAATATGCTAACAGATGTTCAACGTTTACATTTACTGTCCTTTCAACAGGTTCGAAGAAACACTGAAGCTTTACTCGGATAAGTGATTACATGCAAACTTTAACGATATATCCACCCGATTAGCTAAATTGTGCGTTAACTTATTTTTCATTAAAATAATAGGCTTCAAAGGAGTACCAGAGTTAAGTTCCTTTGGTAAATCTGTCTTTAGGTCGTGATTTAGAGGTTTTGAGCTGCTCAAAGTTACGATTTTTGTATAAAAATTATTCGAGTTTGGATATGTTTAAACAATTTCCGAGCATAAAGCTCCCAAAATGGATTATCATGTTTTAATCTAACCTTCAACGGTTCAATATCTCGGTCTTTATTAGCAAATTCCTCCATGCATTTATTTATTGGTTTAAAATAACATAATGTTGACTTTGATTCAGAAAACTCGATCAACATTCAAATTTACACATAAAGGCTAGCGAAATTGTATATACGCGTTTAGAATTATTTTACAACGTAAAGCATGCATTATGGCGAACAAACTTATTTTGACGTGCTAAAAATCTTTCGTGTGCAAAACATGACCCAGAGGAAGAACATAACCCAATGTACATTATTGTGATAGATTATGTAGAAAAATATAGCTTCCAGTCGTAATGGCGCATCAAGATTGCAGGTAAAATATGGAGAAACTTGTTTTCAAAGTCTAATTAAATGACTAGCAGCTCTAGGGATTTATAAAATATGCCTATTCCTCTATGGCAACATAGCACAAAGGTGCTCGAAATTATACGTACATAAAACTAATTTTCACTTATCTTTCGGTTTGAATAACGTTATAAAGCAAATTGGTTCAAAGAAAGACAAAAATTCATAATCTTGCAGATGTAAAAGCAAAATCTACATTCATATCGTCTTCAATGGAAACTCAAAAGCGTCATAGAATGACGAATACCCTCAACCAGTCATAGTCTGTTAAGCGGTCAGTATTAATTCAATAACTCCACCGTAAATAATTTGAAGGCAAAAATCTGTTTGTATAACTTTCAAGAGTTCTGTAATCTCATAATAAATATTTTATGAGAATTTAATAATGCAAATATATAAAGGCGTGCTTGTGAGCATACAAAATATATAATAACACAACACGCTTTCCAAGAAAACATAAATTAGTAGTTTTTAACAGTTTGTGAGTTGGTAACATTCAATCCCATTGTATTTAACCAGTCGCTGAACAACATAACAAAACTGTTTAAAAACAATGGGATTGGTGTTTACTTAAGCTCGCAAACTTGATTTAAAGAATTGTTACCAACACCCGCGCAAACAATTATTGTTAAATAAACAGCGTTTCATTGTCTATCTTAATAATGATTTTGTGTATAACATGCTCTTGGAGCACAAGTTTATATATAATTAAATATAGTTAGGGCTTTTATATTTCTATCGTAAAAAAGAGCATAAAATATATAAAGAACCTAATTTTGCCCTCACAAGACTTCTTCAATGAAAACATTAGGTTTGTAAAGGTTTCAAATTTTATATGAGGAGTTAATTAATCTCAAAAAAATTAAGCGACCACCAGTCATATAAAAAGGTCGACAAACCTGACCAATATATAGGAGAGCATTTTCTACGCCGTAGATCAACTTGAAATAGCGAGCCTCTAACTAAGATATGTTTATTTTTTCTTTCGCCACACCACTCATCATTGCAAGCATTCACGTTCGGATTAGAAAGAGACTCTCTGTAATTTGTTTCAATTCTAAGCGAGTCATTTCCATTGAAAGGAACCCATTTCTTCTGTAAGTCGTCACGATAAAACCAGCGAATCTTTTTAAAAGTTAAAAGAATAATGCAAACTTTATCAGCTCCTAAATTATGTGCAGATAAATGCAGTTCATTTTTCATACTGAGAGATCAATACTGAAAGGGAAATTTCATAACACCATATAAAATATTCTCCCTAAATACATGATAAGAGATTTAAAAGTTTTATAAATGACAGCATTATAACATAGTTCTTTGGCTCTTAAGACGAATCCAGATAAGAAATATTTCGCAAAAGATAAACATAAAATTTATTTGATTTACTTTAAAAGGGTAAGAAACAGAAATTTTACAAAAATAAAAGAGTCTGCAAGGTTAACAATAATAATAACACAAATTGTAACAAATTGAATCAACTGTAACGGCTAATATTAATTCGCGGACATATTGTTACAATTAAATTCCAGCTTTAATACACAGGAATAATGAGAGCGCGCAAAATTCTATTGACCAATTACGTGTAACATTGCATCTATATGAGGGCGATGCAAATACCATGCCATATATTCTGCTCTGCTCGCTATTTGTGATGGTAGTCGCCTTCTCTGCTGCACTTAATATCTAAGACGACTGGTTTGCTTGAGTTTTATCACGTTGTGTCAATAATTCGGCTAGTCTTCTATCACGTCAAACTTCTTGTTGCTACGCATCCAGTCATACGTGTTCGATAATTTAATAATTGGATTTATAAATGTGGCAGCCAACTCGGTGTTGCTGCAGTCCTTCAACAAGTCTATTCAAGGCCTTCGAACAATATTTAACACATCCTGATTCGTCAAATGTATTTGTTTAGGTGTATCTACTCAAAGGAATACTAGCCAAGAACAGATGGGCATTAATAAATAGAAATATTATATCGCATGAAATAAAATTTAAAATGTTTATAATATGGATTAGACCGATACCAGAATATGCTGCCGCTACTTGGAATCCCTTAACAAAGGGTTTGTCTAATAAGATAGAAGCTGTACAAAGAAAAGTTGTGAAACAAATCAGTCCTATCTCCTGCACTATATACGCCACTAGATTACAGTTTGTAGCACTGCATCCTTTATGGTTTCGGAGAATGTGCTATTGCATAAAAGCTTTCCATTTGAACCAGTGGTCTGGTGCCTATATGAATCCCATACGAAAGAGTCATGAAATTGGAACTAGATCTGGTCATTTTGCAATATCTCCACCATTGGTGGGGAATGTTGCGAGCAAGCTATTCTCTTTTACAAAAATTTACAAAATTTGCAATCAATTGCCAAAGGGGCTTAGAGAAACACCTCCAACTAAAATGTCTTTTAAATTTTTATCTACCGAACTAGAAAAGTGTTCAATCCTGCTGATATTTTTAATTTTGATTATGATAATACTTTCTCATGGTTAAATAAAAGACAAGATTAATTGTTTTTCAGCAGCATAATTTCTCGAGATTCTATCTTCAAATTTTGTATTATTAAAACTGAAATAATAATAATAATAATAATAATAATAATAATAATAATACATTTATTTGGCATCAAAGGCCAACTGGCCCAATCATTGAAATAGCAAATCAAGGGTAGGATATGTGGAGGTGAGTGGAATTGTGACTAGCAAAGTATTTAATAGCAGGGGGAGGGGTTGGGGAGGGGAAAAGTTATCATTAACAACAAGATAGTTCAATCTGGTGAAAAATAAATATAAGCGAAGTTCCATTTGACTAGACAAGATCAATTGGAGATAGTCCGTGAAGTATCAGATCTTCAAGGTGAATGTGAGATCGAAAACGAAGATGAAGATAAAAGGATGGAGGCCCGGAGGTAGACGACGACCGTTGGAGTCCGTTGTCGTGACGAATGAATTGATGGAGTCGGCAGGATTAAGGCGAGCGAGTCTTGCAAGGATCGCAGGCATCTGTAGAACGTGATCGAGATTAAAATAAGACCAGGAAGAGTCGAAGTCCGAAGCGAACCGTTGGTGAATCGGTAGGGCTGTTGGGTTTCCGGTCCTCCGCTGAAACAAGAAAAAGAAAAGAGTTGGATGAGCAAAACGTAGTAGAGTATCCGCAACGTGGATATAATGGGGTTAGGAATGGGCTGAGAGGTGGTATTAGTGAATCTTGAAGAAAAGAATAAGACAAGAGAGGTAAGAAGATAGGGTGGAGTAAATGTTATGGATTGAGAAGGAACCAGTTTCGTTTCCAATCGGTCGTATCACAAAGAAATTTGTTGAAGAAGTACTGATGGGCTGCCTTTTTGAATTCGTGCTGGGGTAGGAGTTTTATGTCTGTGGGGAGAGCGTTGAAGACATTAGTGGCTTTGGAGAAGAGATAGATTTTTTAAATAAGGTGGGGGTATGGTAGGCTTGGATAGAAGAGTTACTAGAACGTGTGGCGTAGTGGTGACTTGGGTGGGCAAAGTTGGAGAGTGGTAAGGAAGTTGAGATCTTATGGATAAAAGAAATGACTCGAAGGTGACGTGTGAACCAAAGCGGAAGGAGGTTAGCTAGAAGTAGGCGTTCCCTGTAGTTTTGGCAGTTCGGGAAGACTCGCTTAAGAAATCTGGAGGATACCTGTTCAATGGTGTACGAGGAGGCGTGGGTGAGAGGACAGTAGAATTCGCTGGCGTAGGAAATGAGGGGCAGAATGTAGACCTTGAATAATGTGAGTTGGAGAGTGGGATTGTTAGTCTTAAAACAGATCAGACGGGCCCATTTGAAGAGTTTGGAGGTAGTGTGAGTAAGGTGTGGGGAGAAGTCTAGGGATTTTGAGAATTGAATGCCGAGATGTTTGGCCGAATCTATTATTTCTATGTCGAGGGGGTAGTTGGCAGCCGGGATGGAGCAGAATGGATCAGACGAGAGTCTCATTAAGCGGGGTTTGGTGGGATTTAGTTTGAGTCCGATTTCGCTGAGCTGCAAGTGGAGCGAGGATAGGAGCTCCGATATAAAGGGTGAGGAAGGGTTGGAAGTTGTGGGGTTGCTGAATACGATGACCATATCATCTGCATATTTGAACAGCGTGAAAAGAGTGTCTTCAACCTGTATGTGTGCGAGTGCAAGGTTGAAGAGAATGGGACCAAGTACAGAGCCCTGGGGAACACCGGATCGGACATGGGTTGGCCTCGAGAGACTGCTGCCAATTTTTACTCTTGTATAACGATTCCGAAGATAATAGCTGATAAGATTGAGAACATTTCCGCAAATACCGCTTCTCATTAAGGCAGATTCAATTGCTGAAAATGACAGCGAGTCAAAAGCCTTGGATATATCTAGGAAGAGGAGAGTGCACTGAAGCCCTTAGAGAAAGAAGAGTAGCAATGATCGAGAATACTAACTAAGTTGGTGGAAGATGAGCGGCCGTTCAGGAAACCATGTTGATCATCAAGGAGGTAGAAGTTTTCATGGGACTTAATGAAAGGGTAGATTAGGTTGTATAGGATCCTGTCGAAGATTTTGGTGAAAGAAGGTACGATAGTAATGGGGCGGAGATCTTTAAATGATGAGGTCGAGGAAGAGCCGTTTTTGGGGATGGGAGAGATCGTCGAGCAAAGCCAGTCTGAGGGAAGATAGATGGTTTCGACACAATGATTAATAACATCTGCAAGTAGAGAGAAACCGTTCCAGCCAAGCAGCGCAATCATGCTGACTGAAACACCGTATTGATCAAATTGGTGTTTAGATTTAATGTCTTTAACTGCTTAGGCGACGGAAGCCGGAGAGACGTATAACCAGCGAAGGTTCTCGGAGTCTCCGTTGTCTACCATCTCAATAGGCGGAGTGGGAGAGGAAAATGAGTCGAGAAGATGAGTCAGATAGTCATTAGCGAAGCAAAGGTCGTCTGACTGAGAGAAGTTGATATATGAGGTTTTGGGCTTTTGCAACAATTGGTGTTTGATGATGGCGAACTTTGCCCGGGGGTTAGGAGCTGAGCGGATGCGTTTTTCGACGTGGAGCGCTTGTTTGTTGATAGCCTGTTTAATGAGCCCATCAATGCGTCTCAGAGCGAGGGCGCGAGCTAGTGACGATGTGCGTAGGCGAGAGCTGCGTGCGAGATTGTCACGTGCCTTAAACAGAGCGTTCATCTTATTCGTCGAGTATACTTGTTGAATAGAGGTGGCGGAGTTATAGTGGGAGGATAGGATGTTATGGACTTCGGAGAAGCACGAGGAGAGGTTGTTCGGGAGAAAGAGGTCCCTCCAGTTAACTGTGTCACAGAGTCGGCGGAACTCGTCCCAGTTGGTGAATCGTCTGAAAGATTGGGTGTCTTCTCGAGGAGTGAAGGATAAATGTTATGCATTATATCATCTTGTTAATCAACAATGCACACAATCAATTATTAGTCATGGTTCCTTTTT
>JAQBSW010012583.1:0-16381 GCA_029291075.1 Eudiplozoon nipponicum
GTTAGTTAAATGAACGCTATCTAAAAAGATATCTCTAACATCATTTATAAATTATAATCTATAAAGAATGATTATATTCAAAACTTAACCCATTAAAAATATTAAAACTTGTAACTAAACTGCATTTAAAATACAAGAGTTGTAGTTGCAATTCTATAATTAACTGATTTATTTATATAAATGTTGACGAATACCACAAATACTGATTATATATTCATAAATTAAATTTGTAGTACAAAATAATCTTGGCAATTTATCCCTAGGTTTTCGCACCTCATGTGGATACCTTTCCGAAAAGCTCAAATTTCGCCTAATATTTGTCTCGAAAAGTCCCGTCGTCAAATTAATTACAGTGATCAATCAGAGGTGACATTTTTTTAATTCAAATTACTTAGTCTAAATCCCCAGATATGATTTCTTTTTTTAAATTTAAACCAGTTGATGCGATTTTCACTTTGTTCTTGTTAACACTAGAAGCGTATTTGGTGATCCACTTTACTATCACGAAAATTGACACAGCATTAGCTCGTACAACAGATTATTTATAAAGCAATAAGAGTATTAGTTCAAAGATGGAAACATTAAAGCCTAAGTTGGTCAACTAACAAAGGATTAATTTGGCAAGTGGTATAAATAAATTTGCACAACTTAAAGAAAAAAGATTATTTTTACTGACCCGTAGCACAAAATGCAGATGGTAAGAATAATTACAGGTAATGGCACATTTCAATCTTAGTCGTAATGAGAACATGAAGAACAAATAACACTAGGAAAACACACCTTAAAATGTCGTATACAAAGTTGAATAAGCTGGTGGTTACCTTTGACCTTAACCAGACTAACATAAATTCTAAAGAAGCACGCTAGTTTAGAATAATTTCGGGTACAATTAGAGAGGGGTAGAGATTAAAATAGACAGTTTCTGTGTATGTGACTGAGAAGGAAGTAGATCATGTCAGAACGAAATTAAATACCATAGAGAAATACAATAACATGAAAAGAACGCGAAACATAAAATAAAAAAATGAATAAATGTTAACAAATTATATTATTATCCATAAATTTAGTTTTATTTATGTAATGAGAATTTTGTTAAATGTAATGAATCTGCAAAAATATTTTAATATGATGAATTTAAAAACTATCTCGTGAGTAAATTTGCAATACACAGAATAATTTTAAGAAAAAAAATTAAAAATTGAGAAAATATTTTCTATGACTTCATCTTACCTTCGCGTTATTTATTTAAGTTTGTTCAAGTATTAATTTTCAGCATAATTATATTCATAATTTCCACATTAGCAATTTACTTATTCTCTCGGATGATTGAGTTTGTGCACAGTATTAAGGAAAACAGTACACTTGTGCATTTACGCTAAATAGTTAATAATTGAAAAATTTTAGTTCATGCGTATAAAAGAGCAGATGTCGAATACATATACCCGTAGTCTTTGAACTTCCAGAATTGAGTAGATAGAATTAATGACGTCATTATTCGCGCAGAGCCAAAACATTAATTCATTGGATGTTGTTTCAGACGCGTTAATTAAAGCGTAAACTTGCTGTCTGGTTTTGGTTAAGTTAACACATCATGATTGATTTAGTGGGTCAGGACATTTTTACGAAATATCAGTTCTAACGGATTGGCTAAATTTAACTTCGTGAACAAGCGTATGCGCTCTGGATAATGAAAGGCAAGTTAAGATTCCACAAATGTGTTCTACTCACACATTTGTGCGCGCACCTGTGTCAGTTCACTGTGTGTATGCATTTGGATACTAATATTTCATTTAATGTCGTTCATTGATATTTATCGATTCACTCTTCCGAATTGTATCTTATTCTGAATGAACCGTTCTAATTTGTCCTTCAAGGCACGTAGTTTAAATTCCCATGCTAAACGTCGAACTTGTTATTGCGCACATGTATTCACCACTCATAAAAGTATATACCTGTTTTGGATATCAAACGCATCATAAAAAATTGTAATTATGTAAATTTTTTAATGAAAAGGCGGAAAACAAATCAAAACTAATAAGCCGAATTACGAAATGAAAAGATTGCGATCAAATTTGCTATCTAATAACGTAGTATGTCTCAAAGCAGACAAAGGTGGAGCAAGTGTGTTAATAAGTCAGACGGATTATAATGACAAAAAATGTATGTACAATTAAATAAGAAAAAAGTTAAAAAGAGAATAAATAAGGACCTAATAGATAAGTTACAAGGTGAGGTGAAAACTTTAATCCATCAAATGATGGGGGTTTGGGAATTAGATTCAGTGCTCGGAAACTCATTAATACAAAGAAACATAGTCCCTCCTAGAGTACACGTTTTAGTAAGGATTCATAGAAAGATAATCCACTTAGGTTAATAGTGAATGTTCAGAATCCTCTAAGTAAAAAAATTTCCATAGAATAGGGAATTACAATTATTTTCTAGATTGTGCATTAAAGTACATTTATCTCTTTACTGAAAATAATATTAAATTTGAGTTATTGGAGAATGGTATACTGGCAAGCCTGGATAAGCTATTGATTTATACTTACATTCCGGTACAGGTTGCATTAGAGTGTGTCCAACGTTGTCTAACGGAGTAGCATGAAATATTAGATGATAGTAAAATGATATTATGGAGTATTATGGAAATGTTTAAAATTTTTGTCTTCTGCATTATATTTAGGAATGAATTCTACCTACAAGTTAAATGTGTTCCTATGGGACAATTTAGATAAATTATTATTGAGATTTACGAGAGAGGGAGAGGGGTAGAGAGAGAAGGAAAACCTTGCTACTATGAGTAAATTTATCACAGCTTCCTTGCGGATTTCACCGTATCACGTCATAAACAAACCGAACCTCGCAGCTAACTTTGCCCTACTAAGAAAAGAAAGTTACGAAGATGATTCTACTATACATTTGCAATAAGATCGCCACTGAGCTCGATTTGCTGTCATATCGCTAAGGGTTTCTAACCAAGAACTGTGATGTGCACGAGGACACCATCCCGGCAGACGAGTGGATCCTATACTACCCAATTTGGATGTAAGTGACTCCTTATGGTTATATGGCAGTGAAACATTAGTCACTTGACTTTTGTGTGGCTGGAAATGATGATGATGATGATGATGATGATGGGAAAATTATTTTTGTTCCTGGTCGGTAACAATTTCATGCATTAATTAGAAAAAAATTCTTGTTCAGATCTCCCTTGTAGAATAAACGTATATTCAAGATTCTTAGATGACATTATCTTAATTTGGAATCATTGGGATGAAGAGTTGGAGAATATTCTATATTTAGGTAATCAACTAGGAGAGTTAGAATTTACATTGAAAAATGAAAGAAAAGGAACTATCATTTGTGGATTTGAGATTAAAACGAATAGGTCAGATAATAGAAAATTATTCTTTAAATCAAAATTGCGAGCTTGAAGTAAACACAAATCCCATTTCATTTAACCAGTCGTCGAACAACATAACAAAACTACCGCCAGTCGCAACGAACTGGCGCGTTTCGACCTTCCATAATGCGGCAGGATGGCTCAGTGGTTAGAGCATCATATTCCGAAGCAGATGTACCCAGGTTCGAGTCCTGTCCGCGACAACTTCTGGTCAGTACATAATGAGTTCCTGATAAGGACAGAACCGATCTACTGGATGAATTGCCTTTTCTACACTATACAATTCTTAGTTTATACTGACAAATGTAAGCAATTAATGGGCCAGGTGTTTATATCAAGACCGCAACCTTGATTATAAGAATTCCATAATGATCACCAGAGTACGACGACAAACTGACTAGCGAGGATCAAACAGCATTGCATATATATGGAAAGCAAAATTAGATATGCGGCTCTCACATCTAGTCCCCTTGCATATATTGTACGTGAATGGAAATGTCGGCTGCACAATTTCTATGCAGTCATGAACATTAGCTGTTTGTAGATTTTGCCACACACATGGAAGGTCGAAACGCGTCAGTGCGTTGCGACTGGTGGTAGTTTTGTCATGTTGTTCGACGACTGGTTAAATAAAATAGGATAGATGCTTATTACAAGCTCAATAACGTTATTTCAAGAATTGTTACCACCACCCGCGTCATCAATTATTGTTTAATTGCATTGTCTAGATAAAATATTTATATGAAAGTTACTTATTAGGGCATCCGCCTGAATTTCCGCTGTAATCATACATTGGGGATGAAAATATGCATTGTCAAATCCATGATAATAAGAAGTCTTCAAATAGTAAATTTTAAAAAGACTCAAATAACTGATGAAATTGAATGTAATATTCAGGATAAATGGTTATCCAACAAAATTAATTGAAAAAAATTTAAATGAGACCCTTTTAAGATTTAAAGGCAAAAGACTAGACAAAACAGGTAATGTATCTAGAAAAGCCAAAGTAAAGAAATGCACAGAACTTTGATTCTACTGGATTCCAGATTAAGTAGAAAAATTCGGATATTATCAAAGAAATACAACATAAGTACATTACGAAGACAATCAGTTTTCTATAGACAATTGCCTTTTCTACACTATACAATTCTTAGTTTATACTGACATATGTAAGTAATTAATGGGTCAGGTGTTTATATCAAGACCGCAACCTTGATTATAATAATTGTTATCACCAACCGCGCAACCAATGTTCGTTTAATTATATAAATAAGCTACCGAATCAGAAAGAAAAAATAGAACCCCTCAATACATCAGCGGTTTATGAGATACCTTGTAAATTTTGTAATCTCAAGTATATAGGTGAAACCATGCGTGCAATTAAGGTGAGAACATAAAACGGCACGCAAATATGGACATAGTAATAAATCAGATCCAGACAGACATTCATTGGAGGCATGACAATAAATAAACTTAGATGGTCGTAATCGGTTTGAATTATGTAAACGAAATAGATTAACCAGGTTGATTAGAAATCAAATTAAATAAAATTAGAAATGAACGTCGTGAATGTGACAACTATGAAAAAATAATTACGCTCCATAGTTAATGAAACCTTCTAGTATGGCAGGAAACGTAGATTAAAGGAATCAGAGTTCACAAAAATTCAGACAAAGAGACCACGACTAGGAAATTGATATGGTAAAATAATAAAAAAATTAGATGGAGTTAGTAAGGTGTAAATTAGCTGATATACTATAATTATAATGAATCGTGTGCACTATAAGATCTAACATATTTACTGATATGTTTATTTAGAAATACATATTATATATGATTTAGCATATATATATATATATATATATATATATATATATATATATATATATATATAATACTATATTCTTTGAATATTTTTTTAATAATCTCACTCTATCTATAACCTATTGCACACAGGATGAGATTAGGTAAACCAGGAATTGAGGATTACTGCAACCTAATTGAAATGAACATTTTGTTGATTCTTCACGCGTCAGAAAAATTATTAAATAAACCAAGACAAAGATAGATGTGTGTGTCAAATCATATGTTTTGCTTATATCCATTACATGAATGTAAATTTTGATTATGGAAAATTTATGTGTGTATAGGTTTTGCGTGTGGAATGGATGTGGTTATTTACGTGGATAAATGCGAGTATAGGAGACTATGTAATAAGACCAGATATTGAAGCAGAAAAAATAAACAATATAGTAAAACTACCGCTAGTCGCACGCAATGACGCGTTTCGACCTTCCGCGATCATCATCAGAGTACGACGGCAAACTGACTAGCGAGGATCGATCCGCATTGCATGTATATGGAAAGCAAAATTAGATATGCGGCTCTCACCTCTAACAGTCTTGCATATATTGTACTTGACTGGATATGTCAGCTGCACAAATTCTACGCAGACACTAGTAATTACTGATTGCAGCTTTCGCAAAACACATATATATAGAAAATACAATTAAACGTATCACTTTGCGCGGTGCTGTCCTTCTAGTTGTGGATTTGACCGCATTTTTCTTGTACGGGACAATTGATAGCACTCTTAGGTCGGTAAAATCTTGAATTTTGATCATTTTCAGGTGCTCCGATTATTGGCCTCGATTGATGGGTTCTCACTTGTCCATTCTTTTTTATGCCTTCCATCAGCTGATTGTCAGAAAATGACGTTGTAACAAGATTTTCCATTCTTCTTGTTCCAAATTTTCGAGACCTAATTTCCAGTCTCATCTTCAGGGTTGACACAATACACACAGAAATAAAACACAACTTTTGCCACAAGTTGTGTTTCATTCTAGTGAAAAAATTGATATGCGGCTCTCACCTCTAGTAATCTTGCATACATTGTACGTGACTAGAAATGTCGGCTGCACAATTTCTATGCAGTCACGAACATTAGCTATTTGTAGCTTTCGCCACACACATATATAAAGACAATACAATTAAACAATAATTGTTTGCGCGGGTGGTGGTAACAATTCTTAAAATCAAGTTTGCGAGCTTGAAGTAAACACCAATCCCATTGTATTTAACCAGTCGTTGAACAACATAACAAAACTACCGCCAGTCGCAACGCACTGACGCGTTTCGACCTTTCATGATCATCATCAGAGTACAACGACAAACTGACTATCGAGGATCAAACCGCATTGAATGTATATGGAAAGCAAAATTAGATATGAGGCTCTCATCTCTATTAATCTTGCATACATTGTACGTGACTGGAAATGTCGGCTGCACAATTTCTATGCAGTCACCAACATTAGAAGTTTATTGCTTTCATCACACACCTTCATAGAGGCAATACAATTAATATATATATATATATATAGGTGAGAGAGAGAGGCGAAAGTTACAAACATCTAATGTTCGTGACTGCATAGAAATTGTGCAGCCGGCATTTCCAGTCACGTACAATTTATGCAAGACTACTAGAGATGAGAGCCGCATATCTAAATTTGAATTCCGTATATATTCAATGCGGTTTGATCCTCGATAGTCTGTTTGTCGTTATATATATATATATAGTTAGATATACGGCTCTCACCTCTAGCAGTCTCGTATACATTGAACTTGACTGGATATGTCGGCTGCACAATTTCGATGCAGTCACGAACATTAACTGCTTGCAGCTTTCGCCACATAAACATATATAGGCAATACATACCACAACACGCGCAATCAATTATTGTTAAATTGTATAGATCATGAACGGTCGAAACGTGTCAGCGCGTTGCGACTGGCGGTAGTTTTGTTATGTTGTTCAACGACTGGTTAAATACAATGGGATTGGTGCTTACTTCAAGCTCGCAAACTTGATTTAAAGAATTTTTACCACCACCCGCGTAATCAATTATTGTTTAATTTTATTTGAACACCGATCCGAACATATATACATTAAGTGAAATTGCGCGCTTTCTGTTCGCGGGTTGTTGCTTTGCACTATCAGTTACCAAGTTCGCATTTGTTTTGTTTTTCTATCAGGCTGGGTGCGTATTCGTCTCTTTCTTCCGAAGGCTTCAACATCGTTCATACTAACGCTTGGAAATGGAGTGCGATCTAATCTTCGTTGATTGACGACGTTTCGATATGACGTTTCCCATATCATCCTCAGGCCTCTAATCACACACAGTCAAAATGCTCACAATAGCAGATTTAAGCAAATGTGGTAACCTCGTTCCGAAACAGTTCTATTTATATTTTAGTTTTTTTGACTCACCAATGGTTTTAAACAAAGAATTTGTCTTAGTAACTAAACTCTATATATGCATATGCATGGAGCACATGAAAACACTCACTGAAAAAAAATTATATATATACTGCAAATGGCAAACCAACATTCACCTCAGTATTATTGCAGCTATCTCGAATTCCCGCTATACATAATCACGACTAGTGTGCAGAATTTTGGAAGGGGAAAGAGAAAGTATCGAACATCTGTGTTATAAGTGTAATGTTGAGATTTCACGGTGATTAAAGTTAAAACTCAAAACTGATAAAAATGGCAAACTTGATGGTCAGATATTGTCTTTAGGCGGAGGAATATTATATATGCAATTGTGTTTGAAGTATTACGCACTTATTGCAAATTTGTTCAGATATGACCCGATGTGTATTGTAAATAATAATAAAAAATAAATAATTAGATTAAAATTAATAAATAGAATCAATTATATATATATATATATATATATATATATATATATATATATATATATATATTTCTAATTAGAGACATTTGACTCACACTATTGCTTATATTATAGTTATATATGAATAAATATCTATAAATTGTATAAACGTAGACGTTTATCTGTTTCGTGTATAGTTATATAAGGTGTGGTCGGAAATATATATAAAATCACACTGTTGCTTATATTTATATATCCAGATGCATAATTTTATATCAGTTGTACAGGTATATCTGTGCTTTTGATAAATTTATATAAGATTTCTTAAAAATATAATATATGTGCATACATATAAATTTATTTATTTAAATATAATGATTTATTTTAGACATGTGGACATGTATTTATATACTATTATTTCTATGAGTTGGTTAACTTAGCAACGTGCTTATTTTAAGTATTGTTTATGTAGGTATGTATACCGGGAATTCGAGATAGCAGCAATTATACTGAGATAAAGGTTGGTCTGGCATTTACAGAATATATATATATATATATATATATATATATATATATATGTATATGTATATATGCATTTATTATTTTTAAATAAATAGTTTTTGAGTGAGTGTTTTCTATAGGCCTATATAGAGTTTAGTTACTAAGACAAATCCTTTCTTTAAAATCATTGGTGAGTCAAAAAGACTACAATATAAATTGAACTATTTCGGTTACCTCATTTGCTTAAATCTGTTTTAGTAAGCATTTTGACTGTGTGATTTGAGGCCTGAGGATGATATGGATAACGTCATATCGAAACATCGCCAGTTAACGAAGATTAGATCGAAACTCATTTCCAGTTGTTAGTATGAACGATGTTGAAGCCTTCGGAAGAAAAGGACGAATATGCACCCAGCCTGATCGAAAACAAGACAGATGTGTACTTGGAAAAATGGGATCTTTCGAATTTTGCGAAACTGATAGTGCAAAGCGACAACCCGCAAACATTCAAAATGTATATATACACATTAGGTAGAATAGACTAATGATGATATAAGTTGACTAATGTCACTCACTAAGCAGACTGGTTTCATCTATACAGTGGACTCTTTAATAACTGTTCTGTATTGTTCTGCAGACAGGTCTTAAAACAGGGCAGATTTATTTCAGTATCCGTGACTCTATCAACTGCGCCACTCTGCTGCACACTATATCCGATTTTCAATCATATACTGACATATTTTTAGCCAGCCTTTCTCTCAAGTGAAGCCTATATGACATCGCTTTAGACCTAAACTTCCATCTCGCAACTCCAAGTATGCCATTATAATGTAGACAAAATTGGACTTGGAGAAGTGTTACTGGAAAAAAGATTTGTACAAATAAACAATCACTGACTGCGCGTGTAGAAATTTAAAAATATATTAATCACATTTGCGAGCTTGATGAAACCACCAAACCCATTATATAGACTTTTGTCAGTATAAACCATGCGTTTTATAAAATAACAGAGGCAATTCTTCTAGTAGAATAAGTACTTCTATGTTGAGATCTCTTCAAGTACCGCACAGAATTCTTGCCGCAGACAATGCTTGAGACTGTGACTTAATCCACCGTGACACCCTGGCGCATACTAAACAAAATATTATTTATATGCTAATCTAGGGTTTTGGTTAGCCTTTCTTTCATTGCAATTTGTTGGACTCAACACATAAATGTCACTATTATGAATTGGATAAATTTAGCGTAAAACTTCGGTTGTTCCCACTAACACGAAATAGAAATGTCGAGTAAAAGTAGATTATCCAAAACAAATTGCTGTGTTTTATATCAGCGCAAGTTTGAGTGGTAAATAAGAAATCGCAGGGGCAAATATAATGTTATCCTAAAACGTTTTTGCGACATGCCTAATATGGCCAATATTGGGATAAATAATTTCAAAATAATCTATCAAATTAGATACTGTTTGTAGCGAAGAGCTAATACATATGCGATTATGTATTAGGTGTTGCGCACCTAGTAACACATTAGTTCAATTATGACCAGAAAGATAAACCAATGACAGCATGAACGGGAAGTTAAATCTAGTGCACATTCGTTTCGTGATTACCGGCGACTCATCAGTAGGAGCCGGTATTACGCCCTTCACCCACTATATATTTGAGTGATGAATGTAGGAAAATAGTACGCTCAATCTACTAGACGAATTTGTAAACCTGTAGTAGTAAGGCTAATATCATATAAAGTCTCGACAATGTGACTTCAACGCTAACTCACTCTATATAGTATATATAAACCGACTCTGTAAAGAATACAAAAACTATGATTATGTGTCAGTATCCGGTAAATTTTACAAACACTATAATTGCCGAGTCGATATATTGTACCAACACCATGGATTTCAATGTGTGCTACAGTCACTAAATTGAGAATTACAACTATTTCTGAACAGCTGTTATTCCAGTAATTCAATACAATCTGGCCTTGATCGATATCAGTCATCATATTTCGCGGTAATCATGACACCATTCAATTAAATATATAACAGTTAGATACTGTTTATGTCGAAGTTAGAATATATATTCAATTATGTATTAGTGTTGTTTGCGCATCAAATAAAAAATTATTTCAGTTGTGACCAGAAGGATAAACGAAAGACAGCATTATATATATATATATATGAGAGAGAGAGAGAGAGAGAGATAGTTAGCGTTGACGTCACGTTGTCGAGACTTTATATGATGTTAGCCTCACTACTACAGGTTTACACATTCATCTAGGAGATTGCAGCGTACTATATTTTCCCATTCCTCACGCAAATATATAGTGAGGAAATGGCGTAATACCGGCTCCTTCTGATGACTCGCCAGTATGCATGAAACGGATGTGCACTAGATTATACTTCCCCTTCATGCTGTCATTGGTTTATCCTTCTGGTCATGAACTAATTTGTCACCTAATACAAAATCTTTTAAATTGGTTAATTCACAGTGTTCATGTCTCTTAAAATATTAATCTTGATCCCGCATCGTTAATGATATATATAATGTTTATGTGATGCTAAATGGAGTACAAAGATTTTTTAATAAATTTTCATTTGATTTATATTTTTGTTTTCTAGTCATCTATATCGAGAATGCGCCATTGCAGGAATGACATGTTTCGATCGGGTAGAGAATGAAATTCTTTGGTGTGAAACAAATGTCTCTGAGCTAATATTTGAGTTTCAGAAATTGTGGCTGAAAATAGGTAATGGCAAAGCCGATGTAGAAGATGAATCGTATTTGGCCTGTTGTTCTATTTTACGTTTTAATGGAAAATAAACGTTCAAATTCAGCCACTATTTATACATACAGTATTTACACATACCGGTAGATTTCTTAAGCATAAATGACTTTTTCTCTAGATAATTTTGCGCCATGTATGTGTGCATTGCATAAGTGTGCACAAGTACACTCATACACGTGAAGTTACAGAGATTTAATAATGTTTACAGACGAGTACTAGACGAACGTGCGCCAAGTCAGTGTGTGAGCATGCTTCTTTAGGATTGAGTAGTAATCAGTTGTATATAATCAACCGCACGAAAACAGTCAAAAAAGTAAAATAACTGTGAGTTAATAACACCTACTGATGACTCAAAAAAGATGAGCGCACGCCATGCCAGTGTATGTACGCGCGCGCGTGTGTGTGTATGTTTTTGTTTAGGCTGAGAAGTATTTATAGACATATGGTTAACTGCACTTGTACTATTAAATAGTAAGAACTATAGTGCTTAATATCAATTCATCTTTGCACATATCAGACCCATATTTAACACTTACTTTACTAAATAAAGTATTTATGAGTGAAATTCAGATAAGGAAGTGGGCAAAACACGGTGAATACACCCGTCATAAATGCTTTTTCACGAAAAATTATCAAGAGTTAATAAAAACGTTTATTTAAAATCAACTGAACCGTTATCTATGTAATTTTAAACATGTGATCTGATGTTTCTTGTATTTTAGTAACGTTATTGGAATAACGACTCTCGGGTAATGAGAAGGGGAGGTGCTGATATTTCAATTGGCGAGACTCAAAAATCTACTAGAGCTATGATGGACAGTGCGATTCAAAAAAATGCCGATGACTTAGACGGTATTTCCAAAGATGTACTCACACGGGAAGTCATTTGCTTCGATGAGCCATTTCTGTTTAGCGATGTTTGTCTTGTCACGGAGGGTCGACGATTCCACTGTCATAGAGGTATTTTGGCTCTCTTCTCACCGGTATTTCGCGCAATGTTTGAGAGAAATTTCGAGGAGAAATGACGTTCCGAAATTCCAATTCATGGTGAAAGTATAGAGGATATTGAAGAACTGCTGCTGCATATCTACACTCCCGGTGGTCGGGACGTGAATTCTGGCGTAGCTCGGCGTCTATTTCCATTGTTGCATAGATATCAAATAGATTTTCTTCCACAGGAGGCGGAGCGACGTCTCATTTTCGACATGCGAATGAATGATGCGATAGAATCACAGAGACTTGCTGACCTCTACCAGTTGGACAGATTAAGGCAAGCTGCAATTGACGCTTGTGCCAAACTAGATGCGAACGAATTTGCCGAGGCATACGCTCACACAAAGCTTGCTACAGAACTTCATGCTGAAATTCTTCAATGACGGGTTCAAGTGTTAGAGAAATGAATTCGCGACATTGAGCGCAGTTTTACGCACTCTTGCATCTGAATGGAAAGTAAGTTAGAGCGGGTTCCAGCCAAACATTGTCCGGATCATCCGCGCCCCCTGACTACGGTTGTCGTCAATCCTCAATCTCCTGCGCCATCACAGTTCACAGGACAAACGTCGATCGCAGGTTGTTCGCCACCTGGTAAATTTTCCACCTCGCAACGTAGTAGATCGCCACATTTGCATAGAGTTAACGTCGTTTCTTCGCCGGCTACTAACTCAACTGGGATGTCACTTGGTGCTCTCAGTGCTGCCGCTTCCAACGCAGCTTACTCTGGTCAAGAAAGCCAACCTGCTATCCCGGCTTCCGGTTTGTTAGTACGACACGGAATGAGTACTGGTAGCTTAGCAGGATCCACCAGTGCCAACGCGAATGGCAACGCCGCAGCCGAGGATGATCAGCAACAACAACGTCCAATGCGAAGCAATTTTGGCCAATGTGCGCGACCTTTATCTTCGGTAGTTGGAACGATGGAAAATAGGCCAGTTGGTGCAGCCGCCGTTCCATTGAGTATTCGTCCAGAAAATGGTTCAACATCCGTGATGCCGGGGGAATCGGATCCTGCGGCAATGGTTGGTGTTTGTGATCGCTGCGTGGATCAATTCCGACAGCACGTGAACGAGTTTTGCAAACGAGCACTGCACAAAGTTCCTGTTGTCTGCAAGCCTTAACTGTGGAATTTAAATTTTTGTTTATTAACTTTGTATTGTCGTGAATTTGTCGGCTGGATTGTGAACACAGAACGACCACGAACTGCTTCAAACATGTTAAAGTTGTTTGCACGACCAAAATCTAAGGTAATGAATACGTGACATGGACCACAAATTTTACAAACTCCGACTTCAGCTCGCTGTCAGTTTTTTAAACACGCATCAAAATGCCTTTTTCTGGCGTCATGTTGTAGCATTTCTGCACAAATAGGCCAATAGAAATTTCGCGTTAAACGAATTATTGGTAATTTAAACATGGATATTTTGAAAAAATGCATTTAAGTTTAAACGAGTTGTTTTATCACCTACCAGTATGTCAATCATTCCAATGCCGCGTAATAGCTGTACACGGGCAGTTACACAAAGATCCGATTGGTCACAATTTCCAATTTTATTTTGTCTTTGATCGGGTTGACTTCTTATTTGTTCAAATGGAAATTGTGATCAATCGGATCTTTGTGTAACTGCCCGTGTACAGCTATTACCCGCGTACGCAAAACGCGGCATTGGAATGATTGAATCGTACACACCGCAACAAAATTTCAAAGAATACTTCAGTATGTCAATGTTTAATTTTGTCAATATTGAAGGCTACCTTTTATATAATATGTTAACAGAGCTCCTTAAGTAGTTTTTGAAGTTAATACTTTGCGGTGTGTCAGCGTTCAGGTTCTCAATGCCGCGTTTTGCGTACGCGGGTAATAGCTGTACACGGGCAGTTACACAAAGATCCGATTTTTCACAATTTCCAATTTTGTTTTGTCTTTGATCGAGTTGACTTGTTTTTACTTCAACTGGAAATGCGGTTCTATCACATCTTTGTTTACTGGCGACGTTTCGGTGCTTACTTTCCAGCACCATCATCAGGCAACACAACACTGATCACAATAGCAGATTTAAGCAAATGTGGTACCGTTGTACCACCTTTATCTGCCTTGAGGCATATTACTTTATTGGATAATAATTATGCTCTTAAGCGTTTTAGATCATAATTCTGCTTGCATCTCACCTCTTTGTGCTCTAACGCCGCTTTGGACACATCCAATTCAAACCTAGTCTTATCTTTGAAAGTATGTATTAGGTTTTGCGAACCTAGTAACAAATTAGTTCAGTTGTGACCAGAAGGATAAACCAAAGGTAGCATGAACGGAAAGTATAATGAGATTATACTTTCCGTTTATGCTGCCTTTGGTTTATCCTTCTGGTGAAAACTGAACTAATTTGTTACTAGGTTCGCAAAACCTAATACATACTTGTATATATATTAGCTCTTCGCAACAAACAGTATTTAACTAGTCTTATCTTTGTCTGGGAGAAACTGGGCAATCTTAACTGTTTCTGTAATTATCTCATTCCTAGGTACGTAATCAATAGGGATCGCAGTATTAAGTCCAAGATTAAGAATTTGTTTTTGGTCTTCCTTGAGATCCATTCTCGATAAATTAAATAAACGTTTGGACATGACCTCTTCAATTCTTTTATTTCTCAAAGGACAATTAATTCCCAACATTGCTAGTTTTTTTTCATGCCTTTGTCTAATTTTTTAAATTTCATTATCCCTCGTTTTGTCTGTGAAATCCTCAATATGTTTGAATAGCTTAAATCTGCTATTGTGATCAGGTGTTGTGTTGCCTGATGATGGTGCTGGAAAGTAGGGCACCGAAACGTCGCCAGTAAACAAAGATGTGATAGAACCGCATTTCCAGTTGAAGTAAAAACAAGTCAACCCGATCAAAAACAAAACAAAATTGGAAATTGTGAAAAATCGGATCTTTGTGTAACTGCCCGTGTACAGCTATTACCCGCGTACGCAAAACGCGGCATTGAGAACAGAGCTCCTTTTTTGTGAAAGTATATGTAACAAGAAGAGAAAAACTAAATTTTCTGCAAACACATATCCACCTGCTAGTTTTTGTTGGTTTTTAGAAACCAATCATAACAAATATGCCCAATATCAACTTATCTACTTTACCTTTTTCACCTTCATATGATTACCATCATTTCTAATTAAGTCATTTGAATGTTTGCGCAATGCGAACTTCATGTGTTGAATCTCCGCGATATGCGTTCGCGGGTTGTAGCATTGCACTATCAGTTTTGCAAAGGTCCGACGGATCCCAATTTTCAAGTACGCATCGATTTTGTCTTCTTTTTGGCTGGGTGCGAATTCGTCCAAATCTTCCAAAGGCTTCAACATCGTTCATACTAACCAATGGAAATGATGAGGTTTCGATTCCTCTTTTCTGGAATCATCATCAGACCTCTAAGCACACATACAAAGTACACAAATCGGATCTTTGTGAAGCTGAATGTGCAAAGCGACAACCAGTGAACGCAAATTGCGGAGATGCAACATTCAAATGACCTGCTGAATATTTATTACGACGGTACCTTGCATGGATGAATGAACTTACTCGTTAACTTTGATATATTACTTACTTTATATCCAATATCCGAAGGTTTCATCTACAATATATTTTTTTTATATTTTAATAAGCTATATGATTATTCGATGTTGGTAAGCTGAGCGTGAATGGGATCGTGTGAGGATGATGTTTTAAATTTATACTCTACACTTTCCTTATGAATGACTAATGTATCATTACTTATATATTCTTTTTATCATAATAATGACAAAATACTTCAGGTTCCATTGCAAACACTTCATTAACTTAAGTCTAAGTACTTTGTTTTATTGTATATACCTAACTGAGTCAAACTCACATATTCACCAATGCTTGTACATCACAATATTTGATGTCACATGGTGTTTGAGTCCAAATAAATAATTATAGTCTAAAATGTTAACAGTTTGAAATAAAAGAAGGGTAAAAAAAGAAACTAACTAATTCAAGTAT
>JAQBSW010012584.1:0-16379 GCA_029291075.1 Eudiplozoon nipponicum
GTTTTCTTTTGAATTTTGACTAACCAACCTGTCAATTCTTGAAAAGCAGCCAAGAATTGCTGAGAATTTAAATTGAAACGGCACAAAACTGCTGTAATGCAAATATTGTGCAGACCAGGTTGGTTTAAGGTAAATTGTTCTGTTTAATTTACCATTAGTTTCTTTCTTTAATAGTACATCTAAGAGAGGCAGACAGTCATCTTTCTCGTGCTCTGACGTGAAGCCGATATTCTCATGTGCTTTGTTCAAACTTTAAAGCAATGTTCGTGATTGCGACCTGTTCTTAAGGACAAGAAATATATCATCCACGTACCGTATATAGTGAGCACCTTTACCTATGTCACTGTTTAATGATGTGTTCTTTAGATGATCTAGAAAATCTCAGCTAACACTGGAGATAAGGGGCTTGCCATTGCCACACCATCAGTCAGTTTATAGAGGCTTCCTTTAAAACGAAAACGTACGCCTTTCGTGCATAAAAAGATAAGCTTGCGTAGAGTGTGACCTTGCACCGGTGATGGTAATATGTCGTGTTCTACCGCTTTGATCATAATATCAGAGGTTTCATAAATTGGAACATATGTAAACAAAGACGTAACATCAAAAAATACCATAATCTTGTTTTTAATATTTATGTCATGAATTTTGTTTACAAACTCAAACGAATCGGCAACCGAATGATTACCTAATAGTTCACGTAATGGTTACAGTACATGAACAAACCATTTAGCTAGTGCATGAGACGGAGAATTAATCATTGATAAATTTGGCCTTAAGTTATCAAATTCAGTTTGGTATAGCTATTGTGCTATAGGAATAGTTATATCGTATAAAGATAGCCGTACTTTCAGAAACATTTCTGGTGTTCACCAGTATGAACGACAAATGAACTATTTATATACATTTAATTCGATTGTGATGTATGGATTTCAAATAAATATGTTGCGTATGAACAAATAAGTTGTATAAACTCCGGAAAATACCAACGAAATTGCTTTTCATTCGTTTAAATTCAGGTCTGTGAGAAAATTAATTTTTTCCGCTCATGTATAAGACACATGGATATTTCACGCAGTGATGCTAAATTACTTTCTATGTTATTAATAAAAATATATTCGGGTTATGTTTTTACTTTTAAATTTTATTGCCAGCTTTGTTTAAAATTGGTATTGAATATGAAAAGAGAAAAATGTTCATGTTTATGGGACCGGACAAACATGGAATAATATACTTCAAAGATAAAATCACTAAATTATTTGAAGTTGTAAATATTGAAGCATGAATTTGGAAATTTATACTTTCATGGAACGAATAAGCCTCCTTCTCTGGCGTCTAGCGATATGCGTTATAACACTTTCATGTTAATTGTGATATCTTTTAGTCCAACAGTATTTTTATTACTATGCCCATATACGAAGAGAATTAGGAGTGCAGTGCCCAATTATTCTGATGAGGAGCCAGTTAGTATTAAAATCATGCGCGCATGGACGTACGGAAATGGCATCTGGTGATTATGGCATATCCTCTAGATTGTGATTGAGCAAAATTTTTACTTGAATCACGGTGCCTAATGCACAAATAAAATGCACCGAAGGCCTAAATTATAGGAATAAAATGAAGGTTGCATAGCTCAATGTATTTTATATAAAGGTACCTTCTGTTGAAATAGATTCTATTGCCATACGTTTTCACTATAGTTTCTATAATTAATTTTATTAAAACTCATTGAAGTGTGCGCTGATGCAGATCTTATTTTCTCATAATTTATTTCCGTGTCATAACGGAAAATTGATATATTGTAACAATAAAGATTAACCATAACTTTATGAATAATATGCGATTAATTGTGTTCTGAACAAGAATAAATCCAGGGAATTTATTTATTTGTGGAATCAGGGCAAAATGTATTCCACTATACTTTTTGGTTTGTTGTGGAAAACTATGAACAGTTTAATTAAATTGACATAAAGCAATAATAATTATGCGGAATACACTTTTATAAAGTGCGTGCGTGTATCAAACTAAAGTTGCAGTCGACGTCTATTTGAATGGATATATTAATCGATGAGAAAGTGCAAAGCGGTACTTTTCGCATTACTATCATCATTTTAGCAAATTAATCATAATCTACTTTATTGTTCCTACCGTCATCTGCATCATAATATTAATCATCAATAACATGATGATGATGATTATCATCATCTTCACCACATTATCGTTGAAAAAAATCTTCTTATATATAAACTTTTACTACGTTCAAATTACGCCTGACTTGGGAAATAACGTTATTCACGTGTTTTGAGCGATAGTATAATCATCTAAAATTGATTTCCCTTGTCGTTAAATCTAAATGAATAAATAATGATGATAATCAATAAAAAATATTGACATCAACTAATGATTTACTTCCTATTAATTATTAGCTTTGATCATATTTTATTCATTGTCAATTGCGACATCATGCAAACAATCTAATAATAAAATTAACCAGTCATTGATTGAGCGGGTGGTGGTAACAATTCTTCATAACAGGTGTGTAAGCTAAAATTAAACACCGATCACGTTGTAATTACGCAAGTACATATTAGGTATTGCGAACTCAGTAACAAATTAGTTCAGTTGTGACCAGAAGGCTAAACCAAAGACAGCATGAACGGAAAGTTTAATCTCAAGCACATTCGTTTCCCGCTTAACGGCGACTCATTTATAGGAGCCGGTGTTACGCCCTTTAACCCCTACAGTATATTTGCAGGAGGGAATGTGGGATAATAGGGATCAAGGGCTGTCTCTAGACTATTATATCAAGGCTGTGGTCTTGAGGGACCTGACCTTATTACTATATGTGTCAAGAGAACCAAGAATTATAGTGAGGCAGACCATCTAGATTGGTTTTGTCCATGGGGAGCCCACCGGGTACTGGCCAGAACTTGGCTGCGGACGGGATAATTTGATGAGTTCCCAATAAGGACGATACCGGTCTACTGGATGAATTGCCTTTTCTACACTATACAATTCTTAGTTTATACTGACATATGTAAGTAATTAATGGGTCAGGTGTTTATATGAAGACCGCAACCTTGATTATAATAATTGTTATCTCCTAGACGAATGTCTAAGCCTATAGGAGTCAAGCTTACATCATATAATGTCTTGAAAATGCGACTTCCAGCTAACTCACTCTATATAATATATATACCGAGTCTGTAAAGGATACTAATGATATGATTGTTTATTTGTACACACATTTATATTCACACCGTTCGTATACTAACATGTTTTGTTTTGTCTTTTAGCATGTAAATCTGCATTATATGATGAATAAAGCCTAATATTTTAGGCAACTCTTTCTTCTGACTTGTCTAATCATTCTGCCCGTTTGCTGTGCTTGTTACTGTGATTCAGAACAATTTATTCATCATATAACCCAATCATGGAACGCCTAATCAGACCAGAAAGATTTGATGTTGAACCTAGTGCACCAGATGCAGCAAAACAATGGAATCATTGGTATCGTACATTCTGTGGCCTCCTAAAAGCAGTCGAATCCATGAATCCGGATAAATTAGACACTCTTATTTCCTACGTCTCTCCTAACGTATATGAACACATCGTTGACTGTGATACATATGATCATGCTATCAAAACTCTAATGAATCTCTATGTCAGACCGAAAAATGAAGTCTTTGTTCGTCATATACTCGCGACTACTAAACAAGAAAATGGACAAACATTGGATCAATTTGTTTAGATTCTGAAATCGTTAGCTAGGGAATGCAATTTCAAACCAACTACGGCCGAGGAAAATCGAGACGATGCTCTGCGCGATGCCTTTATTAATGGAATCCAGTCCAATTCAATCAGACAACGTCTCTTAGAACACAACTCACTTAATTTTCAAGCGGCTTTTGATCAAGCACGTGGTCTCGAAATGGCGGAAAAGCAATCATTATCATATCAAAACTGTTTGAATTCTGCACACACTGCAACGGTTCAGCCACTCTGTCCTTCATCAACCTCCGATAAATCTACAGATAATTTTGTTGCTGCTGTTAAACAAAAATGTGACTTTTGTGGGTACGATTATCATTTAAGATGGAAATGTCCGTCCAGAAACGCCTTCTGTAAAAGTTGTGGAAACAAAGGACATTTTCAAAAGGTATGTTGCTCTAAGAATCACCGCCCAGTGGTTTCGACGCTTCATCCAACCATATCTGCAACTGTATTAGCTGCTGCTCCTGATTGTCTCACCAAATGTGTAATAAATCTAGAAGTCAATAACATAAATTGTCATGCTCTCGTTGATACAGGCAGTTCCTGTAGTTATGTTTCAGAAGCCTTCGTTTTGAAAAATAATTGGAAAATTCACTCCTCTCAAGAAACAATAACCATGGCGTCTAGCTCATTTTCGAGTCATACCAAAGGCCATTGTTTTGTGTCGATTCAATACAAATCATGTGTTTATCAAAATATCAAGCTATCTATACTTTCTGATCTTTGTACTGACGTACTCCTCGGTCATGACTTCCTTGGATTGCATAAAAGTGTAAATATCTCTTTTGGTGGTCATAAATCGTCATTCACCGTCTGTTTACTGAAACCTGCATCTGTTACGTCCCCGCCTCTTTTCCATCATTTAACTGCTAACTGGAGGCCTATTGCTACGAAATCAAGAAGGTACAGTCGAATGGATGAAATATTTATCCGGGATGAAATAAACAGATTAGTTTCTGATGGCATTATCGAACCTTCAACATCCCCGTGGAGAGCACAAGTTCTCGTGGTATCGAATGAGAATCACAAGAAACGTATGGTTGTGGACTACAGCCAAACGGTCAACAAATTCACACTCTTAGACGCCTATCCTTTGCCGAAAATAGACCAAATGGCTGAAACCATTTCAAAATATCATATATTCAGCACTTTGGATCTCAAAAGCGCTTACCACCAGATACCTATCCAAGAACATGAAAAGGTATTTACTGCTTTCGAAGCGTGTGGACGCTTGTTTCAATTCCGTCGCATTCCCTTCGGAGTGACGAATGGTGTCTCATGTTTCCAAAGAACTATGGATCATATAATCGCACAGGAACATCTCACAGATACATTTGTCTATGTGGACAATGTGACAGTTTGCGGGAGAGATACGCTTGAACACGAAACAAATCTCAACAAATTTCTTAATGCCGCTAAAAAATATGGATTGACCTTAAATGAATCAAAGAGCATTTTCGCAGCTAAAGAAATTACTCTTCTTGGTTTTCAAATATCGAATGGAAAAATTAAACCTGATCCTGACCGATTAAAGCCTTTACAAGATCTCCCACCACCGTCGAATGTGCAATCGCAACAAAGAATTGTGGGATTTTTCGCTTATTATTCGCCGTGGATCTCCAACTTCTCCGATAAAATTCACTCACTCGTTCATAATCGAACTTTTCCTTTGCCCGTCTCTGTGAAACAAAATTTCGATGATCTTAAAAAAGAATTAGCCGTAGCAACTTTAGCTTCTATTCGTTGTGATATTCCGTTTGTCGTCGAAACTGATGCTTCGGACGTAGCTATTGCTGCCACTTTGAACCAAGATGGAAGACCTGTGGCGTTTTTCTCTCGGACATTGACGCCATCTGAAAAACATCACTCAGCTGTTCAAAAAGAAGCCTATGCCGTGGTTGAAGCTATTCGAAAATGGAGGCATTTACTTTTGGGTAATCATTTCAAACTTGTCACTGATCAAAGATCTGTTTCCTTTATTTTTGGCAATCAAAATCGAGGAAGAGTGAAGAACGATAAAATTTTGCGCTGGAAAATGGAATTATCACCTTACAGCTTCGATGTTGTCTATAGACCCGGAAAAGATAACAAAGCAGCAGATGCACTAAGTCGATCCTGTTGTGGTGCGCTTCTAAATGGACTGGATTTAAAACAAATACATGATTCTCTTTGTCATCCTGGAATTTCTCGTATGCTCCACTTTGTGAAATCTCGTAATTTACCATATTCTATTGATGAAATTCGAAAAATGACCTTGAGTTGTGAAGTGTGCTCTGAAATCAAGCCCAGATTTCCTTCGGCAATTCAAGGCCAATTAATCAAAGCTACCCAACCGTTTGAGCGGTTATCTATCGATTTTAAAGGACCTCTTCC
Organism: Eudiplozoon nipponicum; assembly: GCA_029291075.1. Classification (NCBI taxonomy): domain Eukaryota; kingdom Metazoa; phylum Platyhelminthes; class Monogenea; order Mazocraeidea; family Diplozoidae; genus Eudiplozoon; species Eudiplozoon nipponicum. The sequence goes on from JAQBSW010012584.1 coordinate 6,145, forward strand.
TTCATCAACTCGTAATCGTTATCTACTGACGGTCATCGATGAATATTCTCGATTTCCCTTTGCATTTGCTTGTCCTGACCTTAGCAGTCACACCGTCATACTTCACCTGTGTCAAATATTCGCAATGTTTGGGATGCCTTCGTACATTCACTCAGACAGAGGTTCTTCCTTCATGTCGACCGAGGTACAAAATTTTCTTCGGGAAAAAGGTATAGCTTCGAGTAGAACGACTCCTTATAATCCCAAAGGAAATGGACAGGTAGAAAGAATGAATGGTACCTTATGGAAATCGATCCTTCTCGCTCTCAGATCAAAAAGGCTTTCAGTTGAAAACTGGGAATGCGTGCTGCTGGACGCATTACATTCAATCCGTTCATTATTGTGATTGTGCACCATCTACCAACGAAACCCTTCACGAGCGTCTTTTTCGACACAATAGAAGGTCGACTTTTGGTACCACACTCCCAACCTGGCTTACTGTTCCTGGCAAAGTTTTACTCAAGAAGAATGCTAGAGTTTCTAAATATGACCCCTCTGTGGAAGAAGTTGAACTAATTTATTGCAATCCTAACTATGCGCATGTTCGTTTTTCTGATGGAAGAGAAGATACAGTATCTATCCGTCAATTAGCCCCGAAAGGCTCCGACGCACTGATGAATGAAGCTGGAACTAATATGGGACTCTGTGAAAATGAACCGGTTGTTGCTGATGAACAAACCTCCTATAATGACGATACCGATATTGATAATGTTAAGGCAAATGGTGAATCTACGGATAACTCAAATGCTCGTGACCTATCAGAGAATCTCGAAAACCTTATCAATCAACAACAACGTGTTCATCCTTATAACTTACGAAGTGGAAATATCTAAATACTATGTTTTCTCAATCCTCTTTGAATTGTTACTATAACAGTCTTGTTCCGATTCTGACGCTACGCTACAAATCGCAGTGGAGGAGAATGATATGATTGTTTATTTGTACACACATTTATATTCACACCGTTCGTATACTAACATGTTTTGTTTTGTCTTTTAGCATGTATATCTGCATTATATGATGAATAAAGCCTAATATTTTAGGCAACTCTTTCTTCTGACTTGTCTAATCATTCTGCCCGTTTGCTGTGCTTGTTACTGTGATTCAGAACAACTAACACTATGGTTATTGTGTCAGTAACCGATACCAACATTACAGTACAGAAAAAGTACATGTTACTAACACCATGGTTGCCGAGTCGGTACATGGTACCAACATGATGGATAACAATTTATGCTGTAGTTCAGGGAAATTGAGAATTACAACTATATCTCAACACCTGTTACTTCAGTAAATCCACTTGGTATTTAACCAGTCGTTAAACAAAAAAGCAAAATTACTGCCAGTCACACACCGAAACGTGTCAGTACGTGTGACTGACGTTAGATTTGCTATGTTGTTCAACGACTGATTAAATACAACGGGATTTGTGTTTACTTGAAGCTCGCAAACTTTATTTAAATAATTCCAATAATACATTTATCCCAATTATCTTGCTTCCTAATTTAACTATCTAATCTAGCTTACACACTACTGCATTAATCTTGTCAACGACATCGGATTTCACGAATGTAGCTCTGCATTTTATCAATTTTATTATCATTACTACATTTGATATTATTCATTTCGTTTTTATATTGTTATGAAGCAAGATTTTACCATCCAAACTAGCGCACTAAATATCAAGATCACATTTTGAGTAAGATGTGTAGAAAAAAATCAGAAAAAAACTCCACATGACAACAATGAACTTGCAGTCGATGAATACGCTGCGATTTAATTGAGAGAACACCTGAATCTGTCAACACTGGGAAATTGCATATTTTGTTAAGAGATCTACATCTGAATGAATTGTAATTCATTCCGCTCTTCTGCGTAACATAACTACTCGTAATATATGCCTTTATATTCGGAGTTTAGCCCCAACTTCAGGTTGGAAAATGGTCTTGCAACTTTTGTACGTATTTAGAATTTACCTTGGTGTTGGGGAGGATAAAAATTTCGTAATCTTCTTTCCGATTACACAAAATATTATCTTCTAGATTATATATGTGATGGGCGCTCTTTGCTTAAATTTGAGCATTTGATTATACAATTAACGAAGTTTGTCACGTCCAAAGACGTATACGATTTGTTAAATGCAATTTTGGTTTATGCTAGATTTTTCTACTTCAAACAGCAGATTAGAATCTTACAATTCAAAAAAAGTCATTCTGGCGTTCTTATTTAATCCACCATTGTTGTTTACCAACTTTTTATTTTGTCAAACTGATTGTTTGTTAATGCTAAAAATATTTAGTGAACTTTGTTTCTCGGGGCACTATATTTATTAAGTAAACAAACTAGGCCTAAATACAGACTCAATCTGAATATTATTGTGCATACACCAAATATGGACGGCACCTCCAGTGGTTATAATGTTGTTTTTATTGTGTAGATTACTATTTATGCGGTTAACTAGGAAACCACAAAATTGCGCTCACAATTGGGCTATTTTAAACTTAAATTCACAAAACATGAAACTATGACCAAATTTTCGAGAAAAATGCAAATGAATTTAAATTGAAAATTATTACAGAATTGAGTTGTAGATTTCGCAATAGGGTTATGTATTTATGTAGATTTCACGAAAATGTAATTTTGTAAACTTATACTTAAGGCAAAATATTTTTAATATGTGGATTACTGGAAATATGACGTTGTTCTTATTGCTTATAAGGCCAGACCTGTCTGTTAAGTAAAAGCAGAAACAAAGAAATTTTAGCAATATCATACATTAGTATTTAAGGACAACATAGGAAATATTCCGATTGGAGAAATTTATTTTACGATTATGCACAAACACCAAATTTTGAATAGTTGTTCATATTCAGATATTAATGCAGAAAATTTATTTAATCATAATATGCGTATTAAATTTATCAAATAGTCATGAACCTCACTGAATTAAATCAAGGTTGAGTATTGTGAGTACTGCGCTATGTATATATGTGCTTATAGGCCTGATGATGGAACGGGAAGTTATGTTCCGAAACGTAGCCAATCAACGAAGATTAAATCGCAACTCATTTCCAGTAGTTATAATGAACGATGTTGAAGCCTCCAGAAGAAAAGGACAAATCCGCACCCGGCTAAAACGAAGATAAAATCGATGCCTATTTAGAAATCAGGATCAATCGTATCTTTTCTAAACTGATAGTGCAAAGCTACAACACGTGAACACAACTCGCGGGGAGTCAACACAGGAAGATCGTACTGCGCACCAATCATTCAAATCAAACACTAAGCTACTCGGGGATGTAGAATATAAATGAAGTCTTACACATTTGGACAAACAAAGATAGTGCGGGTGGTTAAACTATTTAATAAATCAAGGTTTGTCCTTGACATAAACACCAGTCCCATTAAATATGCACATATTAGTATCAATTTAGAAATGTTTTAGCTAGCAATGGTAATTCATCCATCAGTTTCTTACGTATGGAGAACTCCTTAAATGATCTCCAGCACTTTGCCACAGACAGGGCTTGAACCGAGGTAAGTTTTCTTCGTGATCTGTATGTCAATCCACCGCAGTACCCTACAGCACGATAAGTACAATTTAAAGCTACATAAAAATTTGTATATTTTGTGAACTCTACATTTGGATTAATTCTATGTTGCGTCTCTTTGGATCTAAATTTCCAAATAGCCACTCCAACCTGCCTTTAATGATCAGAAAAAACGCAAACTGGAGATGTGGTTTGGTTTTAAATGCAAACAAATAAGATATTATTTCTTGTGTGGGTGGTGAATAAAATAATATTCATCAAGGTTGTGAGCTCAATATAAAACCCTATCCCATTGTATATGTATTTGTTACTATATACTACGCATTGACTCATTTTCGTCGAGAAATTATCAAATAGACCGGCTTTATTGCCATTGGGAACTCTTCGAGTAATATCAGGAAGTTGTCACGCGTATGTCTCGCACCAGGAATATATGCTTTAGCAGCTGCGTCTATATCCATTACGTTAGCCATCTCCCACTACGAGTGCTATCCGTCACCTAATTTTTGAAGGTAATTGAAAAGTTTTCAGAAAGTTGAAAACGTGTCCACTAGATGACTTACAATTTCTACGTTATCTAATTCTCAGTTTTTACTAACAAATGATATGTTATCAAATTGGTTTTATCATTCTCCTAAATTTGATTTAAAAAAAGTGTTCTCAGCACTCACGCGATCAAAGTTTATATATATATATATATATATATATAGAGAGAGAGAGAGAGAGAGAGACAGAGGGAGAGAGAGAGACGCAGACGCTCAAGCAAATGTTCCTGGTGCACGATACGCGCATGAAAAATTTCTGACGACATAACAGAACTGCCGACCGCCAGTTGTTCGACGACTGGTTAAATACAGTGGGATTGGTGTTTACTTCAAGCTCGCAAAATTCATTAAAAAATTGACACCACCACACGTGCAATGCATTATTTTTTAAATTTCCTGAAATTGCTATTATATATATATATATATATATATATATATATATATATATTTATTTATTTATTTATAATGTCCATGCCTTTTGTTATTACACGGTATATGTCTAATTAGGAAGAAAAGAAATTAATAGCAAAGTGCATATAGGTCATTTATTTCGTGAATACTAATATCATCGCTTTACAATCATACATTTATATACATCTGGGTTTTCAATTGATTTTGCTAGTGGTAACAAATCTGACTCGCTTGTACTTCTGTTTCTTGTTCTGGCTGGTTGGTAAGTTTGTATGTGTTTGTGTTTGTGTGTGTGCGTGTTTCCATGCAAAGGTCATTCTCACAGTATTGGAAAGTGATGTCTGAGATCTGGTCATTATTGTTTTGATGGCTTGAGAATAAAACATTTGTGCGCATTGTTCACTGTTAAATGCACCAGTGCTATTTTTCCCAGTGGATAAGACAGCGGAGATCTTGTGTGACCTCATCAAAAATGAGTTTTTTGATTTCCCTATAGACACCAATGAATATACTACCGCCAGACAAATGGTGTAGCTATAGGAAGTTGTGTCGCACCCTTCCTGGCAGATTGATAAACGTATCATCTAGAAAAAACGAGCCTAAAACGTATAATTGACCAGTGCAAACTCTACAAAAGGTATGTAGATGATATCTTGTTGTTCATCTCAGAAGCAGCAGACCCTTCCGAAATCCTCAAACAAGCAAATTGAGTCGATCCAGACATCAAATTCACTCTCGAGGTAGAGAAAGACGACAGTTTTCCCTTCCTTGACATCAAAATCACTCGAGAAGCAAACGGAGATTTGACACTGGCCATACATAGAAAATCCACTTTCACCGGACAATACATTCACTACAACAGTAGTGTGCCAAAATCCCACAAAAGAAACTTAGTAAACAACCTAGCAAACAGAATCAGGAAGATCTGCTCTGAACACAAGATTGAGGAAGAACTGGGTTACCTCAGGAAAATTTTGCTAATGAACAACTACCCAGAGCGTTTCATTGATGTCAACATCAGACCACGGCAGATTCGCACTAGAGAGGATACCGTCAAGCAGGTTTTCCTAAACTTACCATTTAGAGGCGATGCACCAGCCTCAATAATTGCACGGCGGCTGAATAGTATAACTAAGGAGAACTTTCCCAGTGTTAAAGTTAATATGACATTTAGTAAACATGGAATCATAAGGTTGGAAGCCAAAGATCAATTGCCAATTCTCTCCAAATCATACATTGTCTACACATTTTCAAGTATGTGCGGTAGCACATATATCGGACGTACGAAGAAGCAATTGATAAACAGAATCCAGCAACATTTGCCAGAGATTGATTAACAAAGGCTTGGCACCGTCAGGAAAATCAGATATTTCCGATCATATATTGGCAGCGGGGCACCCAGTCAATACGACCAATTTCACAATTCGTCACAAAGCAAAATCAGAAAAATTATTATTTATGTGTGAAGACCTTTATATAAAACAACAAGAACTTGACTTTAATATTCAAAAGTTTCATCAACGTGATATTCTAATCGATTGGCCAAGAATAACAAAATTCAACAAGAATTTACTAGTATCCAGGCAAGACAAAACAGGACCTCGACTAGAATCAACAAACATTCAATCGGATTAAATACTGTTTGTTGCGAAGAGCTAATATATGTGCAAGTATGTTTTAGGTTTTGCGAACCTAGTAACAACTTAGTTCAGTTGTGACCAGAAGGATAAACCAAAGGCAGCATGAACGGAAAGTATAATCACATGCACATTCGTTTCGTGCTTACTGGCGACTCATCAGTAGGAGCCGGTATTACGCCCTTTAACCACTATATATTTTGTAGAAGAATGTAGAATAATAGGACGGTATTCCACATTCTTCTACCAAATATATAGTGGTTAAAGGGCGTAATACCGGCTCCTACTGATGAGTCGCCAGTAAGCACGAAACGAATGTGCATGAGATTATACTTTCCGTTCATGCTGCCTTTGGTTTATCCTTCTGGTCACAACTGAACTAATTTGTTACTAGGTTCGCTAAACCTAATACATACTTGCATATATATTAGTTCTTCGCAACAAACAGTATTTAACTGTAATATATTCAATGCTGTTTGATCCTCGATAGTCAGTTTGCCATCGTACTCTGATGATGGTCATGCAAGGTCGAAACGCGTCAGTGAGTTGCGGCTGGTGGTAGTTTTGTTATGTTGTTCGACGACTGGTTAAATATAATGGAATTGGTGTTTACTTCAAGCTCTCAAACTTGATTTAAAGAATCGGAGTAAGACGGCAAACTGACTATAGAGGATCAAACCGCATTGAATACGTATGGAAAGAAAAATTAGATATGTGGCTCTCACGTCTAGTAATATCGCGTACAATGTACTTGGCTGGATAAGTCGGCTTCACAATTTCCCTGCCGTCACGAATATTAACTTGAAAAACTTGTATATAGTGTGATTGGTGTTTACATCAAGCAAAAAACCTTGATCCAAATTAGCTATGCCGTTTTTCTCATTCTTCAACTCTAAGTTGATTCTAGAATAAAGGAATATATCTGTCCGCCATTCATTGATTGGCTGGTGATAAAACTTTTCTTTTAATTCATTTTGTAGTCTACTACCTGCAGTGCAATCAATAGTAAACAATATTCTCCTGTTCGATGACAAAACTTTTAATTTGATCTTCCGCATACATTTGAGTTTGGCCACATGGAGTGCGATTGTAAGTTGAATGGATTCAGTGTATAAATATTACTTAAAATTTGACAAAACATTATTTTGGAGACATGGATATCGTATGTTGATAAAGTTCACGTCCGCAAATTCGATAAATTGGCAGTTTTCTTATTTATTCTCCTTCATGCGGTATCAATTCTATATAATCCTTTTGCAATTTAAAAATTTAAAATAACGTAGGATAAAATCTTAGTAAATATTTAAACAGAGACAAAATGGAACATGGAAGCAATAAATTATCAAGTAATTCTCTATAAACACGACTAAAACTTGTCATAAAATTATAAATTGAAACTTTTGTTATATTAATCCTTTTACTTTTAGTAGACAAAAGTTTCGTTCGTAAAATTATGCACACAAATCATTTATAAGTAAAACAAACTGAAACTTTCGTATTTTTTGCTATTTGACGTTAAATTTTATTATTTTTATTCAGTTGCAGAGAGTTAAGCAAAGAATACGGTATCAATTATTTGATGCTCCTTTTCGTTTCTTGAAAATGCCGTTGATTAAGGTTATAATTTATTGCAAAATTTTTCATGTGCATTTCCAGTCATTTTCCAGTCATTTAATAAACTGAATCAATTTAAATAAGATTGATTTTCTACTGGAAGTAACAAATTAAATTGAATAAAAATTTCACTTTACATCATTTCTGTATATTTTAAAAGATTCTGTAGGATTTTACGATATTACCTTAAAATAAAATAAAGTGAATATGCCAAGCCCAAATGAAGAAGATTCATTCGCGCTATGATACATGAAGTAACCTGGGCCTATATATAACCGTAATAAGTCGGCATGATTTTGCTATTTATCTAGAACATATTCAAATTTAAATACACCATTTTAGTATCTAGACGTAGATATATTTTTTTCGCTTAGAAAATAAATACCCACACATATTGTGGTGTTTCCGAAAATATGAATAATATAACAAATAAATCAATATAAACTTGATTTATGATTTCATAATATTTCATCAAAAACTATGTTTTGGTCGATTTCGCTGTGAACATGAAAATATAAGCATTTTCAATAATAATTACATAATAGGGTTGGAATTTATATCACGTGCGCAAACTTGAATAAGATAATTGTCATCGTTACTCGCACAATCAATGCTTGTTTGAATATATTGATAATAAATTCAATACCATTTCCAAAGTTAGCGATGTTTTCATTCTGTTATAATCTAGTGGTGTTAGCTAGATGAAATTTTCGTTCTAAAGAGATGCCACAAATGTTCATTCAAATGTAAATTTAAAAAAATCATAACTTAATATACAACTGAAGATTGTATGAATGCTGCGACAGGGTTTGCGCAGTGGATAGAATCATTGGTTCTGAAGTAAATGTGCCCCGCTTCGAGCAGTAGTTGACGGGTCTCCAATAAGTACGAAACCGGTCTATTTGATGAATTGATTTTTCTTCTTAATAGAATACTTAGTTTATACATCAAAATGGTTATAAAATAGGACTGGGGTTTTGTCAAGCTCTCAGATTAGATATAAATAATGTTTAGTAAACTGTTAGTCAGATTTAGAGGCAAATTATTGAACGCTTATCTACTTAAAATGATAAGTTTAGACAGACACTATTCTACTCTAAATGTCATCAGTGTTGAACCTACATGGGGAAATGGTTTTGAATTGAACATTTTCGTAATTAAATGAACCCTAGTAGCTGTGTGGTATATAATGACAGATTGGCGATGGTTTGTTAGAAATTTATTTCTAAAGAAGCTATATAGACTCCACCTAAAGGAAAGGCTAATAAAGAAACATTAGTTAGTATATAACTGAAAATTGTGTATATTTATCGGCAGGGTGGCTCAGTGGTTACAGCTACAGATATTCAAGCAGACATACCTGGGTTCAAGGCCTGTTCGTAGCAAATTCTGGATGTACGTGATGTGTTATCAATATGAACGAAACCGGTTTTCTGGTTGACTTGCCTATTCTACACCATAAAATGCATGGTTTATACAGCCAAATGTGTGTAAATAATGGGCCAAGTGTTTATAACAAGTTCGCAACTTTGATTAAAGTAATTTTTATCACCGCCTGCACAACCACTGTTCATTTATTACTCGTACACTAAAAATGAAATATTCTAGTTCGAGAAAGATAAATTTATAGTTATTTTATACTTAATAACGCTTAGTCACGCATATATATATTGCGCCTTAAATAACTACTCACATATACGGACAGGCACACTCATACATACATACATATATAATTATGTATATATATATATATATATATATATATATATATATATATATAGTTATATATGCAACATATAGGCTTACATCCTTATTCGATAGTAGCAGATAATGATTGATGAAGAGAGGGAGAAAGATAGCAAAAGCGAAGTTTTGAACAAGACCGAATGGGAGGTCTGCTATATTTATATATTAGATGTTGCAAACCTAGTAACAAATTAGTTCAGTTGTGACCAGAAGGATAAACCAAAGGCAGCATGAACGGAAAGTATAATCTCATGCACATTCGTTTCGTGCTTACTGGCGACTCATCAGTAGGAGCCGGTATTACGCCCTTTAACCACTATATATTTGGTAGAAGAATGTGGAATAATAGGACGGTACAATCTCCTAGACGAATGTGTAAACCTGCAATAGTGAAGCTAACATCATCTAAAGTCAACGACAATGCGACTTCAACGCTAACTCACACTATATAATATATATACCGAGTCTGTAAAGGATACTAACACTATGGCTATTGTGTTAGTAACTGATACCTTTTTTGAAATCGATGAGTACATGGATACTAACACTATGGTTTCCGAGTCGGTACATGATACCAACATGATGGATATCAATTTATGCTAAAGTTCACCCAAATTGAGAATTACAACAATTTCCGAACACCTGTTACTCCAGTTAAACCATACACTCTGGCCTTGATCGATATTAGTTAT
>JAQBSW010012585.1:0-16377 GCA_029291075.1 Eudiplozoon nipponicum
TATATATATATATATATATATATATAATTCCTTGGAAAATTAAACATAACATTTTTTGGATTCAAGAAATATTTAATCTAAATTTTCTTTTCAAGTTTAGTTTAGTGAATAAATTCATATTTATAGACAGTAAAAACAAATAAAAAATTAAAAATATTGCGGGAAATATTGTAATAGGCAACCGTATAGTTATTATCATGCATCAATTTCAGTCAAGACACTATGCCAGCAATTTCTATGTCTTCCAAAATAAATTTGTTTTCATTTTTTTAATTGGCAGCGCTTGAAGGTTTCTGGCTGTATTTTAATGTTTGAAATAAGTTTCATAAAATCTATAACTCATAAATGTACATCCGAAGTCGTGACATTATGATTCGCAATTGGTCACCGGTAATCACTAGTTTATTTTTTTAAGCGCGACTAAATTAGAATATTTATTCACTCCAGATTTAAACCGTTCGCTCGATCCAACAATGCACACCGATCAGAATCTTACGCAATTGTACTGCAACATTAAACTTTAGGTCAGAACTAACAATTTGTTTCGTAAATCGTAGTTACTACACTCAAAATGTAATCTAGAATGGGGTCAATTGGCACATTATTGCTCATAATTAGACTACCTGCGCGATAATGTAGGAAATCAGTTTCAGGGGCGATCATATTTTCTAAACTTTTTTCTCTGTTGGTCATATATAGCTGCGAGGTGTTGTCGTGTTTACAAAACTGGATTGCAGATATCACCTTGCCTTGAAACTGACTGGGCTTTAATGTTGGTGTGGAGAGGTCAAGTTATTTAATTTGTTTGCTCCCACGGAGAAAGCGTCTCTATCACATCAAGGTCCCTCCATGATAACATGTTAGCAATTTTTCAAAATTTTTATTTTGCTCATTAATTTTTAGATAATAATTTTTGTAGTAATTTTATTTATTTTTTCAGAATTATTCACTGGTTATGTATTAGTCAAACGTAAGTTATAATAGGTTATCTGCCATAATCGCGGATTAAATTCATTGTGCTAGCAAACAAAACAACTAGAGTGCGTGGGAAAAGCCATTTCGAATTTTTACTGTATTTTGCGGACATGTGCGTCCCAAACAAATATTATTTTCAAGTAAGGAGACATAATTTCTGGTCCGCTACTCGTTTTTTTATAATAATATTTTTTTCTTACAGTTACGGTCGATATTCTAACTTACCAATTCGCCATCAAACCAATTTAAGCTTTATTTAAATATCTTTATGTCAAATTTAAAATAAGTGGTCAATGTATTCTTTTAGACGGAGAGTTTAATGAATTTCAAAGGCTGGTTCTAATGTGCAAAGTCCACAACCATTTTATCAAATATAAAAACTGTTTCTTTCTCGTTTTTTACACAAGTATCTACAGAAAAACATACATAAAGTGAAAGGCAAAAAATACAGAAAATAAAAACGGGGAGAGAATGTGTACTAAGGGAACGCCCAACAATTTGTGTTCATCACATTCAGTTCAGGTCCAATGTAGAGACTGGATTTTTTCTTCATGAAGAAGTGATGCTCCTGTTTAATTATTAACAATAAAGTACACGTCGCTAACGCACATTTCTTAATTCATTTGGCAGTCCTCTTAACTACCATATCTGGAGAACCTACGACCAACATTTAAATGATATGTAGCAAAATTGCAGTAATGCGTTATCCATTTGAACTTCACGAAGTGTATAAATTTTATTGTTCTTTCTTCCTGGTTTTCAACCGTTTGGTCGATCAGCATATTTAAGTTAATCGTAAAAAGCGCACGTATAATAGTTAATAATACATGAGGACGATATCAAAAGCTGTTTCTTAGTAATTGCTCCTGCAGTCAAATGTGTTAAGTTTTAAATAGGATATACAAGTTATAATAAATGGATAGCTATTAGGTCGTAGATCAGGTCTGCTTTATTAAATTCACCATCAATTCAATATGGTCTAAAAATTCTGTAAAATCTTTAAAATCTGTCAAGAATAGTTGATAATTTATATTGAAATGACACAAACATTCTACAATTCAAAACTGTGCAGATAACGCTAGTTTAGGGACAATTATTTTTTTAATTTACCAATAACCTCTATCTTTATTATTACATCTAATAACGGTGAAAAAAAATCTTTTTATGCTTTGAATTGATTCTATTTTGAGCTCTAATAGAACTTTAAACGAGTATTTGTGATTGCTACTTGTTTTTGAGAGCGTAGTAATTGCCACCAAAGTGACATATTTATTGAGAAAGTGTACTCAGGTCCATATTTCGTGATGCATTCTTAAGATGGGTTAAGTTAATCGCGCCTAGCACTGATTATAGTGTGCTCTGCATTGCCAAACAACCAAACGAATAATGGATAATCCAATTTAAAGGAAGGTGTACATTTTCACGCATAACGAAATAAGTTTGCCTAGATTAAGACCTGTGATCAGAGATGGTAGTATATTTTAGTGTATTGCATGAATTATGGTGCTACTATTGTCTTTTATTGGAACATTTGTAAACAAGGATGTCACATCAGTAAAAACATTCATTTTATTTTTAACAAGCACATACACGCAAAAACACACACACACACACACATATATATATATATATATATATATATATATATATATATATATATATCAATTTGTAAATCATAACTAGTTCGCATATATATTGCAGCCGTAATAAACTTGTTAATTCATTGAAAACGTTTGCCTTTACTAGAATTTAACGCGAATATTCCTTAATGTCGAATTCAAACAATGTTTATCAATATTCCTGTGTATGTTACCGTTCAACCAGACGAAAAATGCAAAAATAAAATAATTTGAATTTACTTTTCTGTGTCAAATCAAACAATAAACACTTATCTGAAATTGCGCAACACATCAATAAAACCTGCCCTTTATTCTACAGTGGTAGACTTGCAGATAATTATTAAATGAAACAAGATAAACAAATTAGCGAAATACGTATTTCTGAGTTTAAAAAAAAGCAGCTTGATTTGTGCAATCAGAAAATCATGTCCGATTATTAAGTACGAAATGAAGGTGATGCAAACAATGATTGGTTTTTCTCCGTTTTCAGCCACTCCACAATTTAATTATATGTTTGTTTTGCATTTTAATATATATATATATATATATATATATATATATATATATATATATATATATATATATAACCAAGTCTACTTGGTTTACAAACATTTCCAGTTAAAACATTATACTTTTTGTATTTAAAGAAATATTTTAAATTATTTGTCGAAGAAATTTAATATAAATCGTATGAAATTTCGCAATTCTAAAGAATCTATCTAGAAAAGCCTAAATAGTGTTCCCAAAATTCAAAGCGTGAGAAACGATATTGTGGAGAAGACCTTAGTGCCAATGTTCGAAGCAATTAAGATTTTAAAGATATTTGATACGCTGAATACTCATTTAAATTGCGTATAAAAAACATTGATAAAATTCGTAATACATGTCAAACTAGTTTTTTGTGATCAAAATGAGTGTTATTTTAACAAATATGTGATTAAATTATCTCGCTTGGAATGCATTACATTATAATCGAAGCACAACCAATTGGCCATATTATGTTAAACATCCATTGAGAAAAACATTATCGGTTTTAAGGCAGAATTTAAATTTTTATTTGAATAAACAGCCTATTTATATTTAATTATAATTCAGTTTAAAACGTGGTTCAAGTAAATTTTTACTAATTAGAACTTAGATCTTAGAATAGAATAGAATAGAATATCTTTATTTGGATTCAAACCACACATATTCCATCAAATAATAAAAATTGGAAAATGTACAATATATAAAAAAAGTTATCACATCACATAAATTTTGCAATTAGTCTCATGTAGATAAGTATATCTCACTAGTTGTACTATACAATATATCAATATCAGAAATTTCGGCTGAAAAGAATAATAGATACATCATCAAAATAGGAACAATTAAGGTATAATTCGAGTGTAAAATTATGCAAAAAGTTTAAATGCGCAGAACGGCATGACAGTTTGAAGTAATATTCAAATACGCTTAACGAATATAAAAGAATTGTTTAAATCAAATTATTACGCTCAAATGAATGTTAAAGCATTTTAATAAAGGAGAAATTAGTGTGCATAAATATACAGGAGAAACGTTTATATAACGAAACGAAATTCATGTGTTGTCGTGGTACACCAGTGAAAATAGAAAAGTGATAGATGTGGACAATAACTAAAATAAATATTTCCATTACCATCCAATGAACTAACAAAACAATGGTACAGAAGTTCAGATTCACCTTTGTCATTTATGCGAACAATATAAGAAATAGCTAAATAGCAGCGAGATACTGTTTGTTGCGGTGACTTAATATATATGCAATTGCGTTTAAGGTTTTGAGCACCTAGTAAAATTTAGTCAAAATTGGACCACAAGGACAAATCCAATTCAGCATGAACAGAAGGTCCAGTCCAATGTGCACCTTCATTTCGTGCTTACTGGCGATTCATCAGAACTAATTTAAACAAAAGCATACGAAAATACTCTAAAAGGCCAATTCTTCTTTCCACGAATTAAATAAATGATTATAATACTTATTTGAAACGTTGCGTTAAATAAAGTTAATTGATTCGGTTGCTTGCCCAATTCAGATAATAATTAAAATTCAAAAGAATATTAATTTATTTCAAGCTCGCAAAATTATTTTAAAGTATTTTGTACATATTATCATGAAATTTCAGTTCATTGGCATTACTCTTATGTTTAATAGCGCAGCAGTAATCCCGGAACGTTA
This sequence comes from Eudiplozoon nipponicum, assembly GCA_029291075.1. Classification (NCBI taxonomy): domain Eukaryota; kingdom Metazoa; phylum Platyhelminthes; class Monogenea; order Mazocraeidea; family Diplozoidae; genus Eudiplozoon; species Eudiplozoon nipponicum. The sequence goes on from JAQBSW010012585.1 coordinate 4,795, forward strand.
TTTACAATAGTATTCGTATTCAATTTAGGTAAATAATCATCTATGATTCAAATCCAGTGTAGAACTATAGCCAAATAATTTTAAAGGTAACCTAAAGAAAATTATGCAATTTCATAATACATATCGTAATTAAAGGCAACATTATGAACCGATAGAGAAACATAAAAATAATGCCTATGTACAGAATTGGTCGCATTATTGCAATCGTTCAGCGGACTACATCCAATCAGATGTTACGTTGCAGCGAATAACGAAGACGGTAATTTTATGTTTCTAAATAATCATTAATATTTTGACAATTTGTCCAACAAATAAATAGAGTTCTAAATTAATGTTAGATTAGATTAAAATAGATCATGTGACGTTTCTTAATAATCTTCATCTATTGACTAGAATGAACATGGTTATATATATTAGTCCTCTTGTCTTATCACACCACATTTCAGCATCCTGTTGGGCACACCGTATTGTAAGGGGTACCAAAAAGAAAAGTAACTATTTCTGACATTCTGGCTTATAAATGAGTGATAGAAAGACCAAACTCATATAATTGTAATTATTTTGTCAGTGAATTTAGTGATATTTTAAAGGAAATTTTATCGCAATTACGTGGTCACTGTCGTAAAAGAAAAAAGATTCCTGGTTTCACTGATGGTGTTGGATGATAATCTAATTTATAAATTTTAGACGCTTTCTCTGATGAAGTATAACTTCATTGCTGTAAAATAGCGCACTTTTGTTAAAATGTTTATTCGGATTTAAAATATTTCATATTTATTTACCAATACAAAATAAGAGAAAATGCAACATATGCATTATCACCTTATGCCAATTGCATCAGCCAAAGGATAACAATGAAAAATAAGTTTAGAACTAACGTTGTATAATTATGGAAGGAATTGAAATTTTTATGTAGATATTTGGAGATGCCGCTGTTAATTCTGTAGAAAACCAGATTTTTTTCTTTATCAGTTTAACTAATGCAATTTGGTTATCGACTAGCTAGTTTATTCGTCGCTTTTCCTCCTAAATTAGGATGTATTGAAGAATAGATTCCTCATTGGCCGAATGTATATTTTGCATAAAAACTTAGAAATAAAATTTAAAATGACTTAAAAAATGTACCCAATTTCTGGATTATGTTAAGTAACCAGAGAGAACTCGTTTTTACATCTTAAATTCGTAAGATTGTTGACGTTGATTTATGATGCGAAATTGAAAGGCTTACTTTATAAAAGAGATATTTTTAGAATGTGTTATGATATTTACAATTCATTAATTCGCAGTTAAAGAAGTTAATTACCTGATAATATTTATAACGTTTTCGAATCTGTTGAATGCCAGTAGTATTTAACATTAACATACAGTGAGACTGAAGCTACTAACTAGAAAATTTGTAAGTGGGAACACTGCAGTTTTTAGCATCTAAAATTAATGCTTTTTATTAAATTCAAAAGCAAATAAGTGTTAGAAGATAAGATCATGTTGGAACTTTCTTAACTTCCTTGTCGAGGCAAATATCAGGAGAATTTATATTTAATTTTGATTATGAAAATTGATACTAACCACGTCCGAATGTACACAAAAAGGTTAATTGCTCAATTAGTTTAAACGAAAAAGTTGGTAATTGAATACATTTTATTGATATCATACAGGAAGATTTTACAAAACGTGTTACTATTTACTAATAATTAGCTATTATTGCAACTTATTATAGGCTAACTGAACCATTTGATTCCATTCTTAGTTACTTTTGTAGGATTAAACTAAGGTTTTTGAATTGACCGATAGCCCATTTTGCACAAGTATACACAAGTGGGATTTTAAGCATTGATAGAAACTAGGAAAAAATATGGATTGGAATGTGTGATACAGAAAACTAACGCTTCCCAATAGAAATTGTCAAAAGAAATAATGAAGCTGTAGATTAAGAGCACAAAACATAAAATGAGCTGTTATGCTAAAATAGTTTATTGTAAACGTAGAATTGTTGGTATAATGGCAGTATGAGATACAATTTTTTTTAAATCAAGTTTGCGAGCTTGAAGTAAACACCGATCTCATTGTATTTAACCGGTCATCGAACAACATAACAAGCCACAAGGCACCGACGCGTTTCGACCTTCCATGATCATCATCAGAGTACGACAGCGAACTGAAAATCCAGGATCAAACCGCATTACATATATACCAAAATCAATGTCAGATATGCGGCTCTTACATCTAGCAGTCTCGCATGCATTGAACTTGACTGGAAATTTCGGCGGCACAATTTCTATGCAGTCCCTAACATTAGCTCTCTGCACGTTTCGCAACATATGCATATATGGGCAATACAATTTAACAATAATTTATAGCGCGGGTGGTGGTACCAAATTTTATATCAAGTTTGCGAGCTTGATGTAAACACCAATTCCATTGTATTTAACCAGACGTCGAACAACATAACAGAACTACCGCCAGTCGCAACGCATTGACGCGTTTGACCTTCTATGATCATCATCAGAGTACGACGGCAATTTGACTATCGCAGATTTTTTGTTGTTCAACGACTGGTTAAATACAATGGGATCGGTGTTAACTTCAAGCTCGCAAACTTTATTTAATTCATTGTTACCACCACCCGCGCAATCATTTATTGTTAAATTGTATTTCCTATGTATGTATATGTGGTGATAGCTGCAAACAGTTACATGTTCGTGACTGCATAGAAATTGTGCAGCCGAAATTTCCAGTCAAGTTCAATGTATGCGAGACTGATAGACTTGAGAACCGCATATCTAACTTTGATTTCCATATATATTAAATGCGGTTTCATCCCGATTGTTAGTTTGACGAAGTACTTTGATGATGATCATGGAAAGTCGAAATGCGTCAGTGCGTTGCGGCTGGCGGTAGTTTTGTTATGTTGTTCGGCAACTGGTTAAATACAACAGGATCGGTGTTTACTTCACGCTCGCAAACTTGAGTATAATAATTGTTTCCACCACCCACGAAATAAATTATTGTTAAATATGAGCTACATTCGATATTTCTACAATTTTTGTTGTCATTGCGTCAATATATTGTATAGTGTAAGTACTTAGTCGAAAGTTTCATAATGAAAACGTGTATTTTGCCTGATTCTTCATTAATTTAACCCAATTTCATCCGATTTACAAGAAGGAAATGTGGTTTATTAGATAGATTATGATTTTTCTCGTTTTAGAATCATTGGTATTTACACTATATTCAATAAAACAAATGCTTTATTATTATCATAAATTTCTAAGTATTTGTACGAAAAGCATTGACAGATGAATAGCCAATTTATGAATAAAATGAACGAAAGGAGAACTTTTTATAGAAATATGTAGCTGCTGACGAAAATTTTGTACAATGCTATTTCCAATTCACATCAAAATAACTAATAATTGAAAAAAAATTTATGCTAAATTGTATATCTGTCGCATTTGCAATTTAATTGCGTAAGCACAACAAAATATGCATTATTCTGCAATCCCACATCGTCAATAAAATTTAACAAACGGAATTTTGCATAACTTTTCAAAGCAGGACTATTTGTGGATTGAATTGAGTTCTCAAGATAATTTGCGTTTTCCTTAAAATATTGGTAAATAAACCGTTGATGAGCAATAAAACATAATTAAAAGGTTTCCTAGTTTATTGGGATTATTCGTATAAATATCGATAAAGTACTAATTTAAAGAGAAGTCATAAATAACTTCTGTATTAGCTTTCCAAATGTTCCAGGTGTTTTTAATGGTATGAACACTATGAGTCCTTAATTCCACAATCAATGTTAAGAAAGTTGAAATTTGTAACAATCTCACTTATGCACAATATACCTAACTAAGATTTCAGAACTATATACACGTCGTCTGTGAGGAGCTCTACCTAGTGGTTTCTTATTAACTTAATGAAAAATTGTGCACCGCAATTGTCTTGGAATAAAACTGTGCATCATTGCCAGAACAATGTAGCATTAATATAAACTTCTTACTCCTTATCGACTTTATATGATTCTCTAAAAAATTCAAATTTGTGAATGACAATTCCTTAACACTTGAATCTTAATCGCAGGTGATAAAGTTGTAGCTTTATATTGTGATTTACAATTGCATTCGAATATGCAAATGCAAATTAATGGATATTATAAGACATTTATGAACGTGCATTTAAAATAGTGTTGGAGAGTGAAATTTTTATTAGTCCTGATGATGTGTGTTGCCTCGATATCTGAGTTCTTATTATTTAAAACGACTGAAGGACTTAATATTTGTCGTCTTTTTATTGAAATGCTGCGTTATGAATTATCACGCAGGTGTTGACTCGTTTGGCTAAAAAAACACAAATTGACGGGCGCTTACAGTTACTTACCCACTTTCAGCATAAACTCACAGACAAAATTTGATAAGCAGTAGAAAATTAATATGTTTCGTCATTTATAGTAAGCGCTTGGTATATTCAACCTATAGATCATCATCATTTCCATCATTATCGTCATTAATATCATCGTCATCATCACACACTGCGATACAGCAGCAGAACAAATCTAATGATTCACTGCAAAAAATCGAGGGGAAAAGAATAAATAAAAGAAAAACTATATTTTCCAAAATGATAGAAGTATGTTAAAATATTGTATAGTTTATAATGACAAAATAATAATTTATATGCAATAGTTAGTAGAGACGAATGATTTATGCGGCAGAGAGTCTAGATCAAATTTAGTTAGCTAACAAGCACAAATGAAGCAATCTAGGCCTCCGCAAGGCACAATTACGGCCAAGGTAGATATACGGCCAGGTCACGTCGACATGACAGTCTCCATTCAGCTTCAGTGTATTAAAGCGTAAATGAAATCTCAAATATTTGGCCAAATTTAAATTGTTTGAGTCTCGATTAGCATTTATTTAACATTGAAATAGACCTGAATTTATTAAAACACACAGTACAATTTAAGATTCTTTAAAATAGGTTTCCTAATTATTTATTTCTCAAAATATAATTTGTTTCCATCGTGGAACAATTTGCCTTAAAATGATTGTATTGTGTCCAACACTTCTGCGATTTTCACGGTTAGTTCACAGGTCCGATTCAGAAGCGGTTGTTGTCCGAGAAAAGATGTTAGGGTTTACACGTTTGGATTGATGATTTTTTATGTTGTGAACGGATTTTTAGTCTAATAAAGAAAGATTGTATTAACTTTGTGCATGGCAATCATGGAAATATGAAATAAAATTATTGTTAGCGCATGGTTATTCGTGATTTAGCAAATTGTAAGGCACACAGATATGCGTTGATCGTAGGTCTTGAAATATGGTCTTTTAAGCTGAACATTTTTGTTCTAATGAATTGACTAATTGAAGAAATTTAAATTGATAATCAGCTAGTATTGTCGGCCGATTTCTTTATTTAATATAATCAAGGCTGCGATCTTAAACGATTAAGTAACGACACTTGTCAGTATAAACTAAGAATTGTGGAAAAGGAAATTCATCTTCATTTGTTTCATTTAATCTTCTTGAATGCAAATTGCAAATTTTAAATAAATTTGTTGGAGTTAGTGTAATAACTTCAAGTATTAAATGTTTGCTTTAGAACACATTATCAAAAGTAAACAGAACTCTGTTCAATCTGTATGGTGTTTTTATTAAAGATAATCCAGCGTTAAGTATTACGTCATCTGGTTTCATATTTATAAAAGTGATAATTTCATTTAAATGAAATCCGTATATTTATGACTGAATATCCTTTATTCCCAGATATGTAATATAGCTGCTCTGGTTGTCTATACGCAAAATAATTGGTTCAAATTAAAATAGGAAACGTGCCACGTTATGAACTTAATTTATATTTAATGGAAGCGTTGACAGTATATTCAATAAGATAAACTATGCTTCCATTTCTCTGTACAGCAATACGTTGTCTAACTCTAAAGATGACAAACACAATTTTCAAGGCACGTCTATCGTGTATGCCATGCATAAATCGATGAAATTATTTTCTCTCCGAATTTACCTCCACGCAATTACTGTCTACGTGTAGATGCCTATTTATTTATCACTAAATGTAAAAGCATTTAAAAAATAATTAGAAATGAAACAGTAGGCCATTGGTTTTTTCTACAATATTTCTCTGTTTAGTTGCTGCTTCGCACTAGCTATTAAGACATGTAGATGGTGTATTTTGCTTTTGCTTAAACTGAAGATATAAAAAAGTTATGATAAAATTTAAATATAAATTAACTAGAGTAAAAATAAAATTCAGACTTTTAACATTTAACATCTTTTGTCAGGCGTTTAATATACATGTTGGCTTAAGAGGAATTTAAAATATACGATGGAAGTTTAATTCAACACGCGAAAGTTTAACTAATGAGTAAAAAAGTTGCAAGCTGTGAGAATGGTATATTAACAATTCAGAAACGATTGAAATGACAGATTTTAAAGAAAAATATAGCCATCTCTTGGGATGGATATAAATTGCTTGACGCATATTTAAAATTCCAGAAAACAGATAAGTTAAAGTTACCTATAAGTTATGAATTTTAAAAATTTTTTTGTTCAAAATTATCAAGTTACTTTGTCATCATCGTTATCAAAAACGCTTGACGCCACCTTATTATCTCTTACGTTTAGTTTATCGGAATTGATCGAAGCAATAAAATATTCTTCGTAAAGAACTCTACTATTATCATTAGTTAGAAATTAAAGAAAAATTAGAAATAAAAATGATTCTTTTTAATTTTTGTCTTCCGTAAGTAATATCTAAAGTCTCATATAAATTTGTATATATCGTTGTGTTGCAGGAATCAGAATTAATGGAAATTCTAATAGTAGCTTCGTTTCCACATCCTTATGTGGAAAAATTTTGCGTCCATATAACTTAAATAATTATATATATATATATATATATATATATATATATATATATATATATATATATATATTACACAGTATATTTCTAATCAGGAAGAACAAACACATTAATGACAAAGTGGATAAGGGCCATTTATTTTGCTAATACTAAACTTCGCTCTACAATCTTTCATTTATATAAATTCTGGGTTTTCAGTTGAATATGTGGTTGGCAAAAATATGACTCGGTTATCTATTTCTTGTTTTAGCTGATTGGTAAGTGTGTATGCGTTTGTGTCTATGTGTGTGCTTGTTTGCATGTAAAGATACTTCTCACTGTATTACGAAATGATGTCTCAGATCTGGTCAATATGGTATTGATGGATTGATAATTAACCAACTTTTCGAATTGTTCGCTGTTACGTGTACGAGTGCTATTTTACCGATTGTAGTCTTTCGTTTCACCTTTTAGCGCAAATTTGTGTTCTTCACTTAATAACAGCGCAAGTGCGGATTGCAGTGTTGAATGCTCATATCGTGTGGTAATTTCTGTCACCGTATGTGCATTTTTTTCCTCTTCAATTGTAGCCAATCCGATCGAATTCATGTTGAGTCTGGTGCAGAGAGTGTTTGTGATTCGTGACCAGTTGATTATAATATATCGATGGAACATCAATTTTTGAGACCAGGCACTTATATATATATATATATATATATATGTATATATATATATATATATATATTGTAATAATATGCATTATTTTGTATTGAGTGGTTATTAAATGCGTCGTTTTATGTCAATTAATTTCAAATTATCTTGCATCTGGCAATTCCTCAGCAGTCATCTAGATGTCCTTGTAGGCTTATCAAATCGTCTGTAGCAATAGCTACCTTTGAAACTAAGAACGCACCGAGGGTCCTTTATAGAGCCGGCATAAATTCAACAGAAAGTCCTCGTAGAAGCACCCTTATTACGATGAAGCATTTATCATTTTAGTTTCACGTGAATCAGTGATAAACATGCAGCTAATTATATGTAACAGAGGACCACACACACTCGTGCTTCGCATACGCTTATATAGTAAAAAGTCAGATGTTAAATCGCTGTAATTTCACTGGGATGTGTTTAATCGTGCAGTAACTAATTACTCTTTAATTTAAAACAAATGAAAACGATACTCATAAGTAACGCATATGCCTACCTAGTAAGTTGTTTATATTTTTTATTAAATCACTGTTATTTTATTCCGATGAGTGTTCACATGCAGACCGACACAAACAGGTTTTAAATACACTTACCTAATAAAAAGACAGGTTTGCGTTAGAAATATAAAAATAAATATAAATGGGACAGTTTAAACTAAAGTTTCCACTTGACATATTGATTGTCAAATTGTTTTTTAAGCGTTTTCAGTTTAAAAGTGCTTCCCAGACAGGAAGTCGAAAAATTCGGAATCATCAGAAGGAAAGTGGATGCAAACACTTTGTTGCACTCAACAAGTAAAAGTTAAATAATCTATTCTCTGTTGTGCCACACCTTTCGATCAAAGCTTATTTAGGTAGTAATGAAACATCAATTTTTTGGCCGGGCACCTATAAACACACACACACACATATATATATATGCAAATTAATTTGTAATTGCCTTGCATCTGGCAATTCCGCAGCAGTCACCTAGATGTCCTTGTAGGCTTATCAAATCGCCTGTAGCAATAGCTACATTTGAGACTAATAATGCACCAAGAGTCCTATATAGTGCGGGCATTAATTCAACAGAAAGTCCACGTAGAAGTACTCGTATTACGATGAAGCAGACAGCACAATGACGGAAGCAGAATTCGAGCCACAAAAATGAACATAAAATATTAAATATTTGTAAATTTGTTTTAATAAATCTAGACACTTTTTCCGAGAAAAATCCTATATGTAAATGATTAAAAATAAAGCATTTGCGTGAAGTTTACTAATGGCTTCGGATGGGTTGGAAACGTTGAATATAGGACTGACTGCAAAAAATGAACAATTTCACTGCAGAATTATTTTTAATTAAGTCTCCACAAGATGACGAATTAATAATAAATTTTGATGCAATCCACATAAACGACCCTACCAATAAAGTGAACTCTTTAATGTAGATTGCGCCCAAGAAGAGCCAGAACGAAATTTTCCGGCGTTTTCAGCCGAATTGACGAGTTTTTTCCGATCGTCATCAGAATTTAAGCCAAAGCTTGCACCTTTGAATGTGGAAAGACCATATTTGTGATTCAAAATATTTGAAGAATCTGTTCGAGCACAAGAATTTACATTAGAAGCACCTATTGTACGTGTGGCTGTCCAGGAATTAGTAAACCGGACAGTATCAGTTCAAATGGAATTGCCGGTCGACCTCAGGTATGAATAATACAAAGGACGAATGCTGGATCACTTCCGAGCCAGGCCTTAGGAAGTATTTTCAGAATTGTTCAGTCTCAAACCATTACTGGGTGTGATGTAACTTGATAACATGGCACGTGTGAAACGGTGGTTCCCTAAGCTAACGGGGTCTTTACACGGGTCGCAACCGTTTGAGGCCATCATTTTTATGCTGCTGGATCCTACCAAAAACGGTGCCCAGGGCGGCCTGGAAGAAAGACTTCAGGCTTTTCAATGTTCGGCCATAACGAAAAAAAATTAAGAGCTGCGGCTATACGCATAGGTCCGGTTACAACAAAGTCAATATAAAATTACACCAGCTTCGACGAATACGTCATCTAAGCGGCAGAAAACCAGTATAGTTCTTCTTGTGAAAGGCCAGTTCATTGTGGATATAGGGCCTACCATCCTAAGAATAAAGGTAGTCGAGGTCTTCCAAAAAATATTAATCCTTTGAAGACTCTGACTGATAAATCGAGAGAAGACCAGCAGAACAATCTAAAAATGCTCCAAATCAGATGGCCTTTGAAGAAAAAGAGGTATGTGAAACGTTGTCACATGTGAGGATTTTTATTAAAGTTAAATTTTTAGAACTCTTCAACCAACAACCCGTAATATTGCAATTGGATCCTGCAGCTGATGTGTTAGTTTTACCCATGACTTGGAAATTAAACAGTGTATAACATAAGAGAGCAAATTTGTTTTAAGGCTTCGCGCGAATGAGACGTAAATTATTAATAAATTAAAATATCTACCATATGCCTTTTGTTGTAGCGAATACCCAAAAACTATTATTGAGACTTGATTTCATTAGAAAATGGGTTAAGATGATAGACTGTCAAAATAAGCGTATATAAATATTGAGGCCTGAAAGCATAAATTCAATAAAGCATACATTTACCCCTAATGTGAAGAAGGAGACCAGCTGTTTGTCCAGGTGGTGGAAAAACTTTCAAACACGATACAACATTGTATTCCAACTTCCTGATTGCAGCGAATGTCCAGGGACGACGGCTGACCACTTCAAAACTATTGCTAGAACTAAATGAAGATTACGAACCACGAAAGTATATGATGCTTCTCCAAAGAAATTAGCATCAGTGACTCGAGCAACCCAAGAAATGATAAAATCCGGCGTTCTTGAACCATCTTCATCTGTGTATTTTTGAGCTTCAATGATTTACGTTATAAAAAAGGATGGCTCGCTCTGACAGACGGCTGATTTCCGGCAATTAAACTCAGTGACTAAACCTGACCCGTATCGCATGCCTGATCTGCGTGATCTTTTCCTACAGCTAGCGGGAGAAAAATGACTTTCCGTGCTGGATAATAAACAAAGGGTTTTTGGCAAATAGGCGTGCGGCCCGTAGACCGATGGAAGTTAGTTGTGCAGGTACCCCAAGATAATTTCCAATTCGTTCGGGTACCATTTGGTCTTAAAAACTCACCAAAAGAGTTCCAAGAAATGATGGATTCTTTTGTGTCTGACCAACCTTGTATAACAGTTTGGTGGATGATTATTATTATATTGACCACTAGTGAACAATAATTATGTATTCGGCTGCAGAAGAGTTTGGCCAAAGTTGTAGAATTGCGATTACATTTTAATCCAGAAAAAGTTTTGATATGTCGGGAAGTGCGATTGTTGGGTCCCTCAGTCTGAACGGAGGGATGTATGCCATTAGATTCGAATGTACAGCCTATCAAAGACTACCGGGTGCTACTTGAAAAAAATTGCGTCCTTTTATTGATAGACCGTTTCTATTGTCCATATCTCGCAGGGATGGCGAGTCCGCTACAGCCTTTTTTAAGTAAACTAACGTCAAGATACAGTTTCGTAAGACGGAGGAGGCTAAAAAAGCTTTTATCCAATGGAACAGTGGTTTCTGTACTATGTAAAACATTGAGCCTTTAAAACAGCCAATTGGTGCAAAAAGAAGGACAAATAGTGCAATGGTTTTTGCTGGAGTCTATAAGAACAGAATTGATGGCCTTTTGGCATCAAACGTTGTGACATCCCGGCGCCGGGCGTATCATTGTGACATTGCAGTTAAGATTGTATTGGCCTGGCATGCCCAAAGAAATTCGTAGCTATTATCAAAAGTATAATACATGTTAACGTTGTAAGCCACAAAAAAGTTAAAAGGTCATTCCGATTGCTTTAAATACCACTGCAAAGAACGGGTTTCTGCATATCAACCTGGTAGGTCCACTGTCGGTAGCTCGTGGCGGAGTGGCCTATGTTTTTTCCATGGTCGATAAGTTTATCCTACGGGAAGCTGTATATCACTACTTCTAGTGGAACCTC
>JAQBSW010012586.1:0-16372 GCA_029291075.1 Eudiplozoon nipponicum
AGCCCTACAAAATTCACAGGAAGGGTACGAATTTTATATATTATTTGATTTGATTTATAGATATACTAAAACCGTTTGCCATATGTAGAAGAATAATTTTCACTAAGAGAATTGAGTAAAATTCATCAATACAACTAATAAATTTCAGTATTCCATATGCACATATTTGCCAATTTTCTCTTTTTACAATCCTTTACTACGATGTTTTATAATGAATGAATTTCATCAGTAGTATATTGCATTACCGTGAAAAAATAGTGCGATGCATCCATTTCAAAAATTTCCTTGTTACTGAGAGAATTATTCCATATAGCCTATTTGAGCATGCAATATAAAATATTGTTGCATGTTCTGCCATGTCAATCCAGTTAGGAGAACGAACATGAATGTTTCTATAGAATGCATACTTGATTAAAAGTAACTGCAATTTTATGCCGTGGATGTGACACATTATAATTAAGCGAACACGCTTTATAGTTTGAAACTAGATTGTCTGGTTTGGTGTATAATAACAGCAGGTACATGGGTATTTTTACAATCTCGCATAACGAAATGCTGAACTAACATAATGAAAAATGTGAGAAAATCTAACATTGACATGCGTCACGTATGAACACGGAGAATTGACCAAGCGGGAATTCAACTGTGCACAAGGAACGCAACTGTGAAATTAAATATCGCCAAAGAACCAATTTGCAAAAATGTAATTCTCTTTTTTTTCCATCGGATGAAGAATAATTTTCACCAATTTTGTCGGTAAGTATTCAACGTTCCTTTAAATAATTCCCAAGCTTCAAAGTGAATATTTATTATACGTTTGAATATTTTTAATCGTTTATTGACGCTCTTGCTGAAAAATTTAATGAAATTTCTCCCGTGAAATTTTGGTGAGTTGCAATCTATTAACTGTTATTTCCAAAAAAAAGTATTTAAATTAAGAATGCGATCTTGATATAAAAACCCGCTCCATTATGTATAATGCAGAAAAAAATGAAATGCATTTTCTCCATTATACTATGTTTATCATCAGAATAGTTTCGTACGATCACTCACTAGGATGTCAAAGATTTAGACTGTTTTGAAATAACATAAAGTTTGAAATTCTGTCGCTGTTGAACCCATTATGGCATCAATTTCTAAAAGAACTGGAAGAAACAAAATCAAACTCGTGGCCTGCACTAGACGGATGCTCATCAGAAGTGGATCTCGGCAGCCGAAATTGGCGAACTGTCAAAGAAAAGAAAGTTTAATGTCAAGCCATTCATCGCCCTGTGGGTATCTCCAAAAATGAAAAGCCGCTAGAGAAAACTCTGAAAGAAACACAAACGTTTGCTGCCCTATAAATCGAAGGTGACTGTGCAAACGTTAGAGGTGTTAATTCGAAATGAAGGCAAAGCTTTACACTGGACACCAATAACATAAAATTCTCAAAACTCTCACTTATAAGTCTGTGAATCCTAGTAATCATTGTATCAGATCCAGTTCAAATAAAGAATAAAATAAAACTCTAACCGTTTGTGCTGAAATCTTTCTTTTCTTTCATACAAGCGCACACACACGCACTCAACCATACAAAAATATTTCGGTTATTCAATTGGACAGTCATCGGTTGCGCGAGTGGTGACAAACCCCTTTAACGCTGTTTTGTTCAAATAAATTATATGCGACATCAGTACTATGAAATTCATTTTTAAAATTTTAATTGTTACTGTAGTATCATATATTTTATAATTTATAGATACTGGAGGATTAATATATACGCAAGTATGTATTAGGTGTTGCGAACCTAGTAAAAATTTGTTCAGTTGTGACCAGAGGGCCAAAGCAAAGGCACCATGAACGGAAAGTATAATCTCATGCACAGTCGTTTCGTGCTTGCTAGCGACACATCAGTAGGAGCCGGGAATTGCGCCATTTAACCACTATATATTTGGGTAAGGAATGTGGAATAGTAGGACGTTACCGTCCAATAAAGCAGAATTATGTACGAAAGTATTAATTTTTTCCTTTTTCTGTTTATTAAGATAATGTAGATTTAAAATTTATTTAATTTTAGCTTAAATAACCAAACATCAACTGTCATGCATTTGAACGAACAATTGTTGCAAAGGCGGTGATAACAGTTGCTATAATCGAGGTTTTTTGTTATTCTATTATCTACTGGGGGCAAATTTATTTTCACAAATTTCTTTTAAAATCTGAAATAGTCTAATGAAGTATTTAAAGTCTTTACAAATAATTCTAGCAGATGGACAAGCTGAGATTTCTGTAATTATTTAAAGAACTCCCTGTTTTCCGGTTCGTCGGGTAATTCATGTCACCGTCCGGGCCAGCGATTGTTTCTTAAATTTCCATCATAATTGCAACTAACCAGACGCACAATATAACAAAACTACCGTTGTATAATTAAAAGAACATTGATTGCACGGACGTTGTTAACAATTAATTTTGATCAATGATTCCAGTACTGGCCAGTCACCACACTGCATGAGGAAGTGGTTAGAGCACCAGATTCCGAAGCAGACGTGCCAAGTATCAAGCCATGTCCGCGGCAAATTCTGGCCAGTACCTGATGAGTTCGGAATACGGACGAAAGCAGTCTAGTGTATGAATTGCCTTTTTATAAACAATGCAATTCTTAGTTTGTACTGACAAATGTAACCTTTTCAATGTTATGCAACTGCTAGTCTCTGCAACTCGCCAAGACATAATCCCGATTGAAGGGCAAGATGGCTCATTTTATCTTGAGTTTAAAATTGATTTATTATCGGTGTCCTTGTCAAGACCTGGAGAGACTCGATAAAAACACTATGAAACGCAGTTAGATAAATGCATCGCAGTCTGTGCAATTCTCTTCCAGCCAGAAAGATATTTTTATACTCGGTTAAATTTAAAAGTAGAACATGAAACTTATGATTGCAGCACCATTTGCTAATATCGAATGTAGAAAGAGGCTGTTCAGACGCTCGACAGCCTCACGAAAACATTTATCTAGGAGGATAAATTCTAATTTCAAGGAGACTTCATTGTTAGATATTTACTAAGTCTACTTACCCAGAGACAAGAAATATTTTTCACGTCTGCCTTCCGCTGCGCTTTACGTTTGCGTGCTGTCCCCAGTCTGACGGAGTTTTCACCTACGCTGACTGCTGGACTTGCTTCTCACGCAGAGTCAATTTCAGTCGCGCCAATCTTGTTGCTGCACAACTAGTGCGATGGAGCAACATCTTCTTATTGAACCTTCACGTGTGCCAGTCACCACGGTGTTGCCGCAGATCTTCAACGAGACAATACTCAGCCTTCACACAGTCTCTCCACGCCGATGTCAACACCACAACAGAAGGAACACCATCCAGTCAACCAGAGCCCGTCTCAAGTGTCTAGGAGTATTTCTAGACACTGCTACACTAATTAACTTTCTCGGCATTTTCCGTAGAACGCAATTTGTTCTACATAAAAAGGACCTCCAACAGTACAACCTCTCAGCCGTCTAGGCACATCAAAAATTTGCAAAGTTTGTACGGAATTTATTTGAAGCTGCGGCATTTTACAGAAGTATAAAATTATCAATCAAATATGAAAACAGCCCATGAAATATACGATAGCAGCACAAAATTGCAAATAAGGGATTTGAAAACAGGTGACTTATTATAGGCTCAATTATTTTTTAAATTTTGTCGGAGTGCGAGCTTCATGTATTCCAATGCCGCGTTTTGCGTACGCGGGTAGTAGCTTTGCACGGACAGTTTCACAAAGATCCGATTGATCACAATTTCCAATTTTGTTTTGTCTTTGATCGGGTTGAGTTTTCATTCGTCCCAATGGAAATGCGGTTCTATCACATCTTTGTTTACTGGCGACGTTTCGGTGCCTACTTTCCAGCACCATCCTCAGGCAACACAACACAGCACAATACTCACAATAGCAGATTTAAGCAAATGTGGTAACCTCGTTCCAAAACCATTCTATTTATATATTTTTTGACTCAACACTAGTTTTAATCATAGAATTTGTCTCAGTAACTAAACTCAATATATAACTATTTGTAATTAGCAGACCAATCCTTACCTCAGCTATCTCAAATTCCCGGTATACATAATCTCATCTCGTATGCAGAATATTGTAGGGGAGAGAGACAGTATCGAACCTTTTCTTATTTGTTATAACTGTATTGCTACTATGTCACGGTAATCAAAATTCAAAAATGATAAAACTAAAACCTTGAATGTCATATACTGTATTTTATTTAAAGCCGGGAACTCTAATGTATACAATGGTGTATGAGGTATTGCGCACATAGCAACAAATTAGTTCAAATATGGAGCAGCAAGTTACTTATATATATATATATATATATATATATATATATATATATATATATATATATATATATATAAATAATAATTATTTATTGGGTTATTCACACCTTATATTATTATATAAAATACATAGCAATATGTATAAAAGCATATATATAAATATAAGCACGAGTGTGAGTCCAATATCTCTAATCTATTTATAGGCTGTTCAAATGATCGACAGCCTTGCAAATTAACACCTGGAAACGATCAAAATTCATTTGTGTAAGTCATAATTTTTATATGTACCATGTCTGTTTTCAATTAGATAAAGTATACTTTTCAAAGATAATTCTAATAAATTTCGGGATTTCATAAGCAAATATTTGACAAGTATCACCTCGACCCATAATTTAAGGTGATTTTATTTAATAATATAATAAAATTTATCAGTCGGATTGTGATTTATAGCGAAAATATTGTACGAGGCATACATATAAAAATTTTTCTTGTTACTGGGAGAATTATTCTAAGTATCCTATTTCAGTATGAAATACAAAATATTGTTGCATGTTCTGGCATGTCAATCCAGTTAAGAGAAAGAACATGAATGTTTCTATAGAAGCGCATACTTGATTAAAATTAGCTGCAATTTCATGTCGCGGATGTGACACATTATAATTAAGCGAACCCGCTTCATTGTTTCCAACGAAATTCTTTGTTTTGGTGTATCAGCGATATTTTACATTGACTACAAAATATATTTTCAATCAAATTCTTTGCCCGGATTTAGGCAGGCGCATAAAAATAAACTAAATTGATCTTATTTTGCCAAATGAATAGTTATATGATGCAAAGTTGCTGGCCACGGTTATTCATATATATATTTCTCATTAGGACGAAAAAACACATTTATGACAAAGTTGATAATTATTTCAATACTGTTTGTTGCGGAAAACTAATATATATGGAATTATGTATTAGGTGTTGCGAACCTAGTAACCAATTAGTTCAGTTGTGACCAGAAGGATAAACCAAAGGAAGCATGAACGGAAAGTATAATCTCATGCACATCTGCTTCGTGCTTACTGGCGTCTCATCAATAGGTGCCGGTATTACGCCCTTTATCCACTATATATTTTGGTGAGGAATGTGGGATTATAGGACGATACAATCTCATAGACGAATGTGTAAACATACAACAGAATAGCTAACATCATATAGACTCTCTGCATTGCAAAGTGATGCATGAAATCTGGTCATTATTGTATTGATGGCTTGAAAATTAACCATCTGTTCGCATTTTTTGCTGTTTCGTGTACGAATGATAATTTTCCGAGTGTAGTCATCCGATGCCCCTCTTTTGCGCAAATTTGTGTTCTACACTTGGTAACAGCGCAAGTGCGGATTGCAGTGTTGAACGCTCATATTGCTTAGAAATTCCTCTCACCGTATGTGCATCTGTTCTTCCTCGATCTTGTGTTCAGAGGAGATCTTCCTTATTCTATTTGCTAGGTTGTTGACTAAGTTTCCTTTGTGTAATTTTGGTACACTGCTTTTTTAGTAAATGCATTGCCCGGTGAAAGTGGATTTTCTATAAATGTCCAATATCAAATCCCCATTTTCTTCTTGAGTGAGTTTGATGGCAAGACAGGGAAAACTATTGTTATCCTGTACCTCGAGAGTGAATTTGATGTATGGATCGGCTTCATTTGCTTGTTTGAGGATTTAGGATGGGTCTGCTGCTTCTGGGAATAACAGCAATATATCATCTACATAACATTTTAGGCTCGTTTTTTCCTGATGTTTTTGTAAATAGGCATGAGACGTCAAGCGAGACCATCTTATTTTGTAGAATAGTTTTCCCTTTCAATTCATCTGCTAGCTCAAAGGAGTCCTATAACAAACACGTTCGACACTTTCTCTCTCCCCTACAACATTCTGCACATGAGATGATATTATGTATACCGGCAATTTGAGATAGCTGCAATTATACTGAGATTGGTCTGCTAATTTCAGATATGCAGATATACACACACATATACATATATATATGTAAGAACAAAACAACGTACTCTATGGAAAATACGACATCTTGCTTTTTAAGTGCGTATGGCCAATATATGCGCACATTCAAAGGCAATAAACTGGTCACCAAAAGACATCTAGAAGAACTAAATGAGCTACAACGAAACAAACAAATCAGACTCATGAAGCCAGACAAAGGGACAGGCGTAGTGTTAATGAACTATACGGACTATAGTCAGGCGATGTTACAAATTCTGAATGACAAATCCAAATTTAAACGCGAAGAGGTACAACGCGACACTACGGCAAAATTAGAAAATTCCAAAGCGAAGATTCTAAACCGAATTATTTCAAAGGTCGAGGCTAAACAAGAAATCGACATAGAGCACAAAAATGCTTTTATTACAGAATGCAAAGGCAGCCAGACTATTATGCCGGATTATAAAGCCTATCATGAAAGGAAGAATAGACCACGTTGTACAGGATAGCTTTCAATTTGTAGAAAAAATTCGCGACCTAAATTTGAAGAGAGGGAAAAATGGTGTCCCTCGATACACAGTCCCTCTTTACTAGCACTCCAATAAATAAAACTATAAATATCCTATGTGAATATATACGATCATCAGGAGCGGAAACACTGATAGAAGTGGACGACATAAGAGAACTTCTTTTATTATGTACATCCAACGTACAATTCGTATACCAAGGAGTCTTTTGCAGACAAATTGACGGCATAGGTATGGGTAGTCCTCTTGGACCAGTATTCGCAGACATACATTTATCATTTAGAAACAACTGGTTTAAAACCATTTATCAATGGAGCTCATTCTTACGTACGCTACGTTGACGATACTTTCATGGTCGTTCAAAACTGCACTGCTACATCACATAAACAAGGTTTACCAAGCAATCAAGTTTACAATAGAAGAAGAACAAGATGGATATTTACCCTTTCTAGATGTAGGAATAACGAGAAATGAAGAAGGTAACATCTCAAGGTCAGTTCAC
Source organism: Eudiplozoon nipponicum (assembly GCA_029291075.1). Classification (NCBI taxonomy): domain Eukaryota; kingdom Metazoa; phylum Platyhelminthes; class Monogenea; order Mazocraeidea; family Diplozoidae; genus Eudiplozoon; species Eudiplozoon nipponicum. Next base: position 7,335 of record JAQBSW010012586.1, read on the forward strand.
AAGAAATCAAGCTGGACTGGGCAATATATCCATTATTTCAATAGTGTTCCAAGGGCGTACAAAAGGAACCTAATAATAAATTTGGGCACACGAATACCCTGGATTTGTTCACCGAACAACATTGAATTAGAGCTAAATTTGGTTCGCGAAGCGTTGAGAAATAATGGTTATCCGGACTGGTTCATCGAATACAACTTGAGGCAACGCAACAAAATCGAGGCCAATTTGGAAGAAAATCAAACTCCCCAGATAGTAAAGCTTAGTGTTCCCTTTGGAGGTGATCTTCCAGCGGAAATCTTCAAACGAAAAGTAATTCGAGCGACAAAAGCACAGTTTCCATCAATACAGGTGAGAGTGGTTTTCAACACAACAAAACTGATGCGCACGAATGAAAAAGATAGCCTCTCTGTGACACCAACACCTTTGTCTGTATACAAATTTCAATGTACCTGCAACGCTCAGTACATCGGCAGATCAAAAAAGAGGCTCGAAACTAGAATAAATCAGCATCTCCCTCAAAAACTATTAAAGAGGGGTGCAGCTCCTGCACAAAAATCAGCAATTTGCGAACATGTACTACTCATAGGTCATGCTGTTAGTAGTAACAAATTTTCAGTTCTCTACAAGGCAAAAAAAGAGAAAATGCTTCTGGCTTTTAAAGCTATTGCAATTAATAAGCTGAAGCCCTGCTTAAACGTGCAGAAAATAATTCAAAAAGAAATTAAATTGGACTGGAATAAAGACATAACTGACATGCCTTTAAAAATAGCCAACGCTTCGCAAAATACGACATATACATCAATTACGGACGCAATTACAATGAAAGCGATGACACACCAAATGACGTTACGCAAAAGGAGTAGTCTAAATTGCGCAAAACAAAGGCTAACATAACGAAGAGGAGATTGGTTACGACAAATGTACAGTGGAATTGGATGAACGAATATACTAACGAATCCAGAACAATGGCTGTAGATACTGGTAGAAATAATATTTATTAATAAATGTTATTCCATGGAGTACGTTGTTTTGTTCTTACATTTTAAAAAATGGTGAAATTAGAAACTATCAATATATATATATATATATATATATATATATATATATATATATATATATATATATTCATTGTACCCTTTTTATGTGCAAAAACAAAAAGAAATTTTATCAGATATAAGAAAATTTTCTTTCGCATGATCTTCTCAAATATCTACTCATGAACATATCTTATATATAAATTGGAAAGCAAAACAAGATAGAAATACGTGAACAAAGCGAGTGTGAAAAATAGAAACCAATCAAATTGCGTGTGTCACATCCAGTTCAAACTCAATGCTTGTACGTGCTTCTTCTGCTTACATAAATCCGGCTGCAATTTTTTTATCCATAAGGCTTTGTATGTGGCTAGCTCCCTTTTGTTTTTGCATTTAGTAATTACTTTGAATGCTACGCCTGGAGAACATACGTGCGATGCTTCGATGATGTGTTGCGCAATAGCAGACGTGTATTCACCATTTGATTTAAAACGGGCGTTTAAGTTGCAATGTTCTCTCATTCGAGTAATTAACCGTCTGGTCGATCGGCCTACGTAAGTTGATCGACAACTTGCGTATGTATATTGGTAAATAATATTTGATATCGACATTAACGGCTGTTTCTCTTTGATTGTTGGTAAAGGCAAGTGTGTTACCCTAAATAACACTCGTAGTTTGGCTGCATTAAATGTGCGTGTCAATGCTGCTTCAACTTTCTTTTGTGTCATTCGGGAAACTGCATCCCCCTTAAATGGGATGTTTAGGTAGACGGTTTTCTTTTCTGGCCCATATTACGTCTGTTTCTGGTTAACTCCCCTTTTAATAATTGATTCAATTAATTGTCTGGGATAGCCATTAGATATTAAATCGTTAATTGCTTTATTATATTCATTTTCTTTAGAATCTTGACTAACCAACCTGTCATTTCTTGAAAAGCAACCACGAACTGTTGATAATTTATATTGAAATGGCACAAAACTACTGTAATGTAAATACTGTGCAGATCATGTTCGTTTATGGTAAATTGTTCTGTTTAATTTACCATTAGTTTGCCGTCGTACTCTGATGATGATCATGGAAGGTCGAAACGCGTCATTGCGTTGCAGCTGGCGGTAGTTTTGTTATGTTGTTCGATGACTGGTTAAATACAATGGGATTGGTGTTTACTTCAAGCACGCAAACTTGATTTAAAGAATTGTTACCACCACCCGCGTAATCAATTATTGTTTAAATTGTATTGCCTATATATGTATATGTGGCGAAAGCTGCAAACTGTTAATGTTCGGGACTGCATAGAAATTGTGCAGCCGACATTTCCAGTCAAGTTCAATGTATGCAAGACTGCTAGCTGTGAGAGCCGCATATCTAAATTTGATTTCCATATATATTCAATGCGCTTTGATCCTCGATAGTCAGTTTGCCGTCGTACTCTGATGATGATCATGGAAGGTCGAACGCGTCAGTGCGTTGCGGCTGGGGGTAGTTTTGCTATGTTGTTCGACGACTGGTTAAATACAATGGGATTGGTGTTTACTTCAAGCTCGCAAACTTGATTTAAAGTATTGATACCACCACCCGCGCAATCAATTATTGTTTAAATTGTATTGCCTATATATGTACATGTGGCGAAAGTTGCAAACAGTTAATGTTCGTGACTGCATAGAAATTGTGTAGCCGACATTTCCAGTCAAGTTCAATGTATGCAAGACTGCTAGAGGTGAGAGCCGCATATCTAAATTTGATTTCCATATATATTCAATGCGGTTTGATCCTCGAGAGTCAGTTTGCCGTCGTACTCTGATGATGATCATGGAAGGTCGAAACGCGCCAGTGCGTTGCGGCTGGCGGTAGTTTTGTTATGTTGTTCGACGACTGGTTAAATACAATGGGATTGGTGTTTACTTCAAGCTCGCAAACTTGATTTAAAGAATTGCTACCACCACCCGCGCAATCAATTATTGTTTAAATTGTATTGCCTATATATGTATATGTGGCGAAAGCTGCAAACAGTTAATGTTCGTGACTGCATAGAAATTGTGCAGCCGACATTTCCAGTCAAGTTCAATGTATGCAAGACTGCTAGAGGTGAGAGCCGCATATCTAAATTTGATTTCCATATATATTCAATGCGGTTTGATCCTTGATAGTCAGTTTGCCGTCGTACTCTGATGATGATCATGGAAGGTCGAAAAGCGTCAGTGCGTTGCAGCTGGCGGCAGTTTTGTTATGTTCTTCGATGACTGGTTAAATACAATAGGATTGGTGTTTACTTCAAGCACGCAAACTTGGTTTAAAGAATTGTTACCACCACCCGCGCAATCAATTATTGTTTAAATTGTATTGCCTATATATGCATATGTGGCGAAAGCTGCAAACAGTTAATGTTCGTGACTGCATAGAAATTGTGCAGCCGACATTTCCAGTCAAGTTCAATGTATGCAAGACTGCTAGAGATGAGAGCCGCATATCTAAATTTGATTTAAATATATATTCAATGCGGTTTGATCCTCGATAGTCAGTTTGCCGTCGTACTCTGATGATGATCATGGAAGGTCGAAACGCGTCAGTGCGTTGCAGCTGGCGGTAGTTTTGTTATGTTGTTCGATGACTGGTTAAATACAATGGGATTGGTGTTTACTTCAAGCACGCAAACTTGATTTAAAGAATTGTTACCACCACCCGCGCAATCAATTATTGTTTAAATTGTATTGCCTATATATGTATAGGTGGCGAAAGCTGCAAACAGTTAATGTTCGTGACTGCATAGAAATTGTGCAGCCGACATTTCCAGTCAAGTTCAATGTATGCAAGACTGTTAGAGGTGAGAGCCGCATATCTAAATTTGATTTCCATATATATTCAATGCGGTTTGATCCCCGATAGTCAGTTTGCCGTCGTACTCTGATGATGATCATGGAAGGTCGAAACGCGTCAGTGCGTTGCAGCTGGCGGTAGTTTTGTTATGTTGTTCGATGACTGGTTAAATAAAATGGGATTGGTGTTTACTTCAAGCACGCAAACTTGATTTAAAGAATTGTTACCACCACCCGCGCAATCAATTATTGTTTAAATTGTATTGCCTATATATGTATATGTGGCGAAAGCTGCAAACTGTTAATGTTCGTGACTGCATAGAAATTGTGCAGCCGACATTTCCAGTCAAGTTCAATGTATGCGAGACTGCTAGAGGTGAGAGCCGTATATCTAAATTTGATTTCCATATATATTCAATGCGGTTTGATCCTCGATAGTCAGTTTGCCGTCGTACTCTGATGATGATCATGGAAGGTCGAAACGCGTCAGTGCGTTGCAGTTGGCGGTAGTTTTGTTATGTTGTTCGATGACTGGTTAAATACAATGGGATTGGTGTTTACTTCAAGCACGCAAACTTGATTTAAAGAATTGTTACCACCACCCGCGCAATCAATTATTGTTTAAATTGCGCATATATATTGGTAAATAATATTTGATATCGACATTAACGGCTGTTTCTCTTTGATTCCTGGTAAAGACAAGTGTGTTACCCTAAATACCACTCGTAGTTTTGCTGCATTAAATGTGCGTGTTAATGCTGCTTCAGCTTTCATTTGTGCCATTCGGGAAACTGCATCCCCTTTAAATGGGATGTTTAGGTAGACTTTTCATTTCTGGCCCATAATACGTCTGTTTCTGTTTAATTCCCCTTTTAATAATTGATTCAATTAATTGTCTGGGATAGCCATTAGACATTAAATCGTTAATTGGTTAATTATATTCATTTTCTTTTGGAACGTGCCTAACCAACCTGTCAATTCTTCAAAAGCAACCACGAACTGTTGATTATTTATATTGAAATGGCACAAATTTGCTGTAATGCAAATACTGTGCAGACCATGTTGGTTTTTGGTAAATTGTTCTGTTTAATTTACTATTAGTTTCTTTCTTTAATAGTGCATCTAGGAAAGGCAGACTGTCATCTTTTTCGAGCTCTGACGTGAAGCCGATATTCTTATGTGCTTTTTTGAAACTTTGAAGCAATGTTCGTGATTGCGACCTGCTCTTAAGAACAAGAAATATATCATCCACGTATCGTATATATTGAGTACATTTACTTATGTCACTCCTTAATGATTTATTCTCGAAGTGCTCTAGAAAAATCTCAGCCAACACTGGAGATAAGGGGCTTCCCATTGCCACACCATTAGTCTGTTTGTAGATGATTCCATTAAAATGAAACCGTACGTCATTCGTAGAGTGTGACCTGGCACCGGCGATGGTAATACGTCATGTTCTATCACTTTGACTATAATGCTAATGGTTACATCAATTGGAACATTTGTAAACAGAGATGTAACATCAAAATATACCATAATCTTGTTTTTTCCATTTATATCTTGAATTTTTTTTAAGAACTCAAACGAATCTCCAACCGAATAATTACCTAGTAGTTTACGTAATGGTTCAAGTAAATGAACTAGCAATTTAGCTAGTGCATGAAACGGAGAATATACCATTGTTATTTTGTGCAGAATGTTGGGGAGAGAGAAAGTGTCGAACGTGTTTGTTGCAGGACTGCTTTGAGCTAGCAGGCAAACTGAAATGGAAGACCAAAATATAATGGTCTCGCTTGACGTCTCATCCCTATTTACAAACATACCGCTGGATACGACTACAGCGATCTTGTGTGACCTTATTAAACATGAGATTTATGATTTCCCTAAAGATACCAATGACATCAAAGACCTCAAATTAACGTGTACAACAAACGTGCAATTTACATTTGAGGGGATATACTACTGCCAGATAAATGGTGTAGCTATGGGAAGCTGTATTGCACACCTCCTGACAGAACTATACATATAGCATCAGGAAAAAACGAGCCTAAAATGTATAATTGATCAGTGAGCACTCGTCAAATGTTATGTAGATAATATATTGCTGTTATTCCCAGAAGCAGCAGACCCATCCTAAATCCTCAAACAAGCAAATGAAGCCGATCCATACATCAAATTCACTCTCGAGGTACAGGATAACAATAGTTTTCCCTTTCTTGCCATCAAACTCACTCAAGAAGAAAGTGGGGATTTGATATTGGACATTTATAGAAAATCCACTTTCACCGGGCAATGCATTTACTACAAAAGCAGTGTACCAAAATTACACAAAGGAAACTTAGTCAACAACCTAGAAAACAGAATAAGGAAGATCTCCTCTGAACACAAGATCAATGAAGAACAGATGTACATACGGTGACAGAAATTTCTAAACAATATGAGCGTTCAACACTACAATCCGCACTTGCGCTGTTACCAAGTGTAGAACACAAATTTGCGCAAAAAAGGGGAATCGGATGACTACACTAGGAAAATTATCACTCGTACACGAACCAGCAAAAAATGCGAACAGATGGTTAATTCTCAAGCCATCAATACAATAATGACCAGATTTCATGCATCACTTTGCAATACAGAGAGACTATACGATGTTAGCTATTCTATTGTAGGTTTACACATTCGTCTATGAGATTGTATCGTCCTATAATCCTACATTCCTCACCCAAATATATAGTGGATAAAGGGCGTATTACCGGCTCCTACTGATATGTCGCCAGTAAGCACGAAGCAAATGTGCATGAGATTATACTTTCCTTTTGTAAACGCCCCGGCTTCAAGTAAATGCCGTACGACGTTACAAACTCGGTTAAGGTGCTGTGGATATAGTTTTTGTTCTGATAGGGGCCCTTAACAGGGCCGGTCGTGCGTTCTCCGGCAAATGCCGAGTGTAAAGATGTCCTAGAGCCTTGGGTTGACTCTGGCTGTGGTTCCTTCTGTTGTTGCGTTGTAATCTCTATGTGGAAAACTTCGTTGAAGTTCTGCATGGATTGGCTCGTCTCGCTGGTTGTACCGCAACAGGATGAGTTACGGATTTTGCCAATTGTTGTTGAAAGAAATCCAATAACCAGCGTAGCTAATGACAGCCGACAGCACGCACACGTAACGCAAAGCAGAGGGCAAATGCGACAACTGACTTGCATTGTGAAATTGCCGTGCTTAAATAGCCATGCCATAGTAATATATGTCTACTTGCAACGTAAATAAAATTGAATTTAATTTACGCAATATGTCGGCAATTAATTTGTGTCGTTACAACACTTTCCTCTCTGAAAAAAAGGAAAAAAATTCCTCACTGCGAGGCTAGATAAGAAATGTATATATATATATATATATATATATATATATATATATATATATATATATATATATATATCGGACGTACGAAGAAGCAATTGATAAGCAGAATCCAGCAACATTTGCCACAGAAATTGATTAACAAAGGCTTGCCACCGTCTGGAAAATCAGCTATTTCCGATCATATATTAGCAACGGCACCCCGTCAATTCGACCACTCACAATTCTACACAAAGCAAAATTGAAAAAATTACTTTTTATCTAACACGAAGCGCTTTTACATAAACAACAAAACAATTCGAACTTAACATTCAAAAGTTTCATATCAACATGATATCCTTATCGATCGGCCAAGGATGTAAAATCTCTCTCAACAACAACAGAATTAGTACCAGCCAAGAACCAACAGGCCCTCGATTAGAATCAACAAACGTACAATCGGATTGGCAACAAGGTGAAGTTGAGATAACAGAGGCGCATACGATGACACAGAAGTTCCAAACAGTGTGAGCGTTTAACAAGACAATCAACATTAGCGTTAAGAGCTACCATGAAAATAGCACCTCGCGCAGCGGGTGAAACAATTAATCCAGGCATTGGAAAACAGCACTTGTATAGATAACAGTGAACAATTTGTAACAACAAATGGCTAATCCTCGTTATTAACAAAACAATCATGACAAGATTCACAGATTGAATAATTGCAATACGCAGAGAATGACCTTTACATGCAAACAAGCCACATACAGCCAATACAAACAAACGCATAAATATACACACTCTCACCTACTAGTCAAACAAGAAATGAAAGCAGTAATAACCAGTCAGATTTGTCACCAAAAACATAACCACTAACAACCCAAAATGGCAATATGTATGATTGTATAAGAGCACGTTTAGTATTCACGAAATAAATGGCCATTATCCTCTTAGTTATTTGTGTTTTTTTTCCTAATTATAAGAATATATATATATATATATATGAGGTGTAGACGTGTAGATATAGATAGATATATATGTATATTCGAAGAAAATATACTATACACTTAGGGCGAATTGTAGGTTCAACGAACCCATTTAATTGCTTACAGATATATATATATATATATATATATATATATATATATATATATATGCATAAATATATGACTATATATAAACTTTGATATATAAATATTAACAAAAAACTTCTTGACTGATATAATTTATCCGTTGAAAGATTCACAGTGTTGCTTATATGATATTCATATTGTATATGGTGTAAACACGTGTATATATAATATGGATATATAGATATTTATAATGGATGTGGGAAGAACCTACATGGTTGCTTATATGCTTATCTATATATGCGTAGATACAACGTGTGGACGTATATATAAATGGATGTTTTTATAAGATGTGGTTATATATAAATATAAATAAGTATATAGTTATATATACATACATATTACGCAGAGACATATATATAAATATATATATATATATATATATGAAGGATTCTAAATATTCATTTAAGATGTGGGGTGAACTCACATGATTGCTTAAATGCTTATTTAGATATTCACAAGATATATGTAGGAGATTATTATCAAAAGCGTTTTGACTGATATAATTTATCCGTTGAGGGACTCACAGTGTTGCTTGTATGATATTCATATTATATATAGATGGTGTATACACGTATATATGTATATATATGATGGATATATAGATATATATTAAAGATGTAGGAAGAACCCACATGGATGCTTACATGCTTATCTATATATGCGTAGATACAACGTGTGGACGTATATATAAATGGATGTTTTTACAAGATGTGGTTATATATAAT
>JAQBSW010012587.1:0-16371 GCA_029291075.1 Eudiplozoon nipponicum
TAGGCGTTCCATGATTGGGTTATATGATAAATAAATTGTTCTGAATCACAGTAACAAGCACAGCAAACGGGCAGAGTGAGTAGACAAGTCAGAAGAAAGAGTTGCCTAAAATATTAGGCTTTATTCATCATATAATGCAGATATACATGATTCAACCCCATATATCCAACTTAGGTAAAATCTTGATTCCTTTATATTTCCAGGTGGGCAGCTTGTTTTTTGCATTGATTGATGGGTTCTCACTGGTCCTGTCACTGAAGTCTTCCACAAGTTGAAACAAGTTTTGTCGATTTTTTCTCAAACTTTCGAGTCTTCATTTCCAATCCCATCTTCAGGGCTGACACCATGCTCAGAAAAAAACTAATTGTGGCAAATGTGAAACTATGAAGTTTCAATTTCATTTCTACTTTCCACGTGTCTAATTCATTGTGTTATACTAACTATGTGATTTGACCAACGTAGGGTTGGCCTTACTGGGTAGGAAGTGACAAGTAATACCGATACAACAGTTGTAAATTCATGTCAGGATAATTTTTCAAAATTTGATAATAAAATGAGTTAATACGAAAAGGATATGAATTAATTGAAGTCCAGACAAGAATTTTACATATTATTATTATTTATTTTGTAGGTTCAATTTAATTCATGTGTCCGTGCACAGCATGGCACATTGCCTTCAATTAATACTCAAAATGAAGGAAATTTTGAGCTCGTTACGGATTTGTTTGAAGACGATGTATTGGTTCAATCCAGTAAGATAGTTTCACCGTCTTCAACAGAAATTCAATCTCAAGTTAGTGCTGCTCGAAGCCCTAAGTTATCTGGTGGTTTGGCGAGGCAACATTCTTCTTTGGTAATTAAATTTTTAATATCTTCTTCATCACCGTTTTTAATATACTAGCTTGTAAGCACGGAAAATTCCCGCCTAATGAACAACAGCTCCTAGTCAGTCGTGCGGGCTGTCGTTTACTATGCTTATGTATAGTTGCTGCCAGGACAGTAAAAAAGGAATCTACTCGTAAAGCTACTTTAGATTTTGGACATATACATGAGATATCTGATATAATATAATAAAAGAAAATTGGTTGCGCGGGCGGTGATAACAATTAATATAATCAAGGTTGCGATCTTTGATATGAGCACCTGACCCATTAATTACTTACATATGTCAGTATAAACTAAGAATTTTATAGTGTGGAAAGTGTAAATTCTGACCAGTACGTGATGAGTTCCCAATAAGGACGAGACCGGTCTACTGAATGAATTGCCCTTTTAATTTATACTGACATATGTAAGTAATTAATGGGTCAGGTGCTTATATCAAGATGGAAACCTTGATTATGGTAATATCTTACATAAGTTTTAGTAGTTACCTGTTCTGCATTTGGACTAACGCAGTTAGTCTTCCAGTAGTTTCCTTACTTAAACAAAATATTTCGACTGCATTTATCGGCAGCCTTCTTAAGTTGGTCCATCCTCACCAGTTTAAAACAATACTAACGAAGCAAACACGATATTTCCTCTGGCCATATTAATTATACTTCAAACTGATCTTTCAATAGATACTTGCGTAACTGTTATGTTCATCTCATCACGTGAGACTGACTAGGGTGGCTGAAAAATAATTTAATATTTGCATGCATTAGACTTTTTGTTTTATACACTCCATTTAAAATGACGTAGCTGAAATTTCCATCACATTTTCTGGTGCGGAAAGACCAATAATTCAGAAATTCGTCATCAACGCATGCAATTATGAGTGGTGAAATCATAAATCCGAATGATCAATGCATGTGTTAAATTTCAATTCAAACCACTCGGGTTGTATTCAGGATATACTTGTCATATCATTAAATAGGCGGATGTCACGCTTGTGCATGTGTATATGTATAAATAACTAAAAAGATTCCGTTAAATATAATTAATACGCATGTACGTACATCTAAATGAAACTTCAGTCAATAGACATTAATTTATCCTTTGCATGCGTCAGACTAATTATTTATTCTAAACATTTGAAATGCTGTATTATTAGAATGATCTCAATAGGTAGGGTTGGGTTGAAAGGCACAAAATTAAGCGTTCAAATCACTAAGAGTTTTAAAATCAAACTAGTTGTTACGGGTGAAATTTAGAAAGACTATTTTCTCAATAATTGATAAGCCATTAATTGAATAATAAGCCCACTAACAAGCCATTCTTAATCCGATGTTCTTAATCCTTTACTGGAGCTAGCTTCAGTTTCCAATTCATGCAATCGTTTTTACTGTTATTAGCTGATGCGGTACTCCAAATCGAACCTAACGATTTTTAAACAGCTGTTTCAGTCATCATATTATCTCTAGATTTAATTTCTATACATTCTCTAATAAATCTCGTCACCCTATTAGAACTATATAATGCTATGCGTTTGCAATCATCTCAGTTAATAGTGTGACCAGTCTCCACTTCATGGCGGACAAGTTCAGATTTAGCAACATCTACATACTTACATGCAGTTCTCTGTTCACATCTTCTTACTTTGATTGGACCCATGATCTCACCAACATACATGAGACTACAATCATTGCATGGGATTTCATACACTCCAAGAGTTCAATCTTACTTATTGGTTAAGGAGTATAGTGTCTAGTTTTAGGGACTGTTTTAAAACGGTCCTTATATTGCATTTTAAAGCCATTAATTTGACTTGCCTATGTAATATAGAATCCGGTAATACCATGACCTTACGATTTTCTTTCCCCTTGTCCGCTTTTATGCATACAAATGGTAAATTCTTATTTAGCTACTCTAGTCGCACTTAGTTAAACAAACCTCGCAGTTACGGAAATGCACACATTCATGCGACACGCAATTATTTATTGACCAGAGGAAATATCGCGCTTACTTCATTAGTTTATTGTGTAAAAATGATGAGGATGAATTAACTGAAGAAGGCAACCGAAATATTTTGTTGGAGAAAGTAAAATACTTGAAAACTATCTGCTTTAGTCAAAACACAGATCAGATAATTTCGATTAATCCAGTTTCGCAAAAATATTTTACTTTTGACTCCATTACCGCTTGAATACATAATTATAGACAAAATGTATAACCTATATATATATATATAAAGGTATAAAGTGTAGTACCGGCTCCTACTGATGTGTTACTAATGTGCACGAAACGCGCATGTACATGAGATTATACCTTTCGTTCTGGTCCTATTTGATTTTGCCTGTTACTGGCAAGCAACACTTACTCTGTGATTGGAGATGAATTCGTTCTTCATACTCAAGAATGTGTAACTGCTGTATGATTAATTGACTGCTGTCGTGATTACCACAATTATGTGACAATTGATGTCGCTTAAAACATGAATATTAGGTTTTGCGGAAGTAGTGCGTGTTGAGAATGATTATTGTTAATTTTGTTGAAATTCAGCTCATCTCCAAAATAATGGTGTCGACATATATTATACATACTCAGTTTGTCGTGGAGTCGCATTGCGAAAGACTTAACTTTACTGCATATGGATGTGAAACTGAATCGTCAACTGTTCCAAATTTCTTAACCAAGTACTTTGTGGGTTTGAGGTGTAAGCACAAAACACGTGTACACAAGATTATGTCATTTCTTCATACTAACTGTTGCATATCCTTCTGGTCCTATTTGAACTAATTTTTTACTACGTACGCAACTGCATATTTATTAGGCATCCGAAACCATGATCGTATTATTTTAATCAATTTTGCGCGCTTGAAGTAAACACCAATCCAATTGTATTTAAACATTCGTCGAACATAGAAAAAATACCGTCAGTCACACGTAATGACGCGTTTCGACCTTCCATGATCATCATCAGAGCACGACGATTAACTGACTAGCGAGGATCAAACCGCATTGCATATATATGTGGAAAGCAAAATTAGATGTGCGGCTCTCACCTCTAATAGACTTACTTACATTGAACTTGACTGGAAATGTCGGCTGCACAATTTCTATGCAGCCACGAATATTAACTGTTTGTAGCGTTCTCCACTTATACATATATAGGCAATACAATTTAACAATAATTTTTTGCGCCGGTGGTGGTAACAATTCTTTAAATCAAGTTTGCGAGCTTGAAGTAAACACCAATCCCATTGTATTTAACCAGTCGTCGAACAACATAACAAAAATACCACCAGTCGCAACGCAGTGACGCGTTTCGACCTTCCTTGATCATCATCAGAGCACGACGATTAACTGACTAGCGAGGATCAAACCGCATTGCATATATATGTGGAAAGCAAAATTAGATGTGCGGCTCTCACCTCTAATAGACTTACTTACATTGAACTTGACTGGAAATGTCGGCTGCACAATTTCTATGCAGACACGAACAAAGGTTTCGCAGCTTTCTTGCGTGGGTGGCGGTAAAATTTCTTTAAATTATGTTTGCGAGCTTCAAATAGACACCAATCTAAACTTATTTAACCAGTCGTCGAATAACAGCAAAACTACCGTCAGTCACACGCGATCACCATCAGAGCCCTAAGGCAAACTGACTGACGGTAATTTTTCAACGACTTGTTAAATACAAACTTGATTTATAGAATTACTAACACCATCCACGCAATCAATGATTGTTTAATTGCATTACTATTACCGTATGTTATCAAGTGTTTAGTCTGTTTAAAATGTGTATGCTGACAAACGTGCGTACGACTTTGAATTGCATAACTTCGTGCAAAAGGGAAAAAATTCACTTCGTTTAGCCAGAAAGTTATTTCTACACAAAATTTGCCTCGGGCGGAGAAGAATGACTAGTCTTAGAAACGTCGCTATGAAAACTTATAATACAGCCATAGCCTACACCTTGCGAAGCGGTAAGCATCCAACTAAATTTTGCCATTATTCCACCAAAAAATTTGTACGAATGTGTAAACCTGCAGTAGTGAAGTTAACTTCATACAAAGTTTTCGATAATGCCACTTTAAGGCCATCTTACTATATATAATATATACCAAGCAGGTAAATGGTACCAACACTGGCTGTTTCGTCAGTACCTGATACCAGCACTATGGTTGCCGAACAGGTACACGGTACCAGTATGCTAAATTTTACCAAAATTGAGAAATAAAACTACTTCTGAGCACTTGCTACTCCAGCAAATCCATACACTCTGACCTTGTTCGATATCAGTTATCACATTTCGCAGTAATCATGACATCATTAAATATATTAAGGTTAGATACTGTTTGTTATGAAGTCTTTCGGTCAAATATCATCTGACAAATTATTAACAATATTCTGTTTCGTTTTGGGCAGCTTTACCTGTAAAATTGACTTCTTATTTTTACTTTGATTATTTTTATTTGTCATATAAGAACAACAATTGGAATGGTAGTAGAACAGCTTCGATGGCAAAAAAAAATATTAGAAACACGTCCGTATCAACGACAGCAGCCAAACGAAAAGATGGTGTTGGAGGCGGTAAATATGGCGAAAATCAAACAGATTTGCGTTCATTTTTCAACAAGTTCAATTATACTGCTAAACCGGGTGCGAATAAATGATTTTATTCATGTGTATGCTGCATACTAACGCCCTGTTGTCACTTCAAGACAGGTCGTGTGCAGTTATGAGCTCCACACGTTGATGAAGCGCTTTATCAGTAATAGGAAAATTTTTAAAAAAACTTAGCTAATGTTATTTGGTAAAAAAAATATTTCAGATGTTCAAAGACTGAAACACTTGTTGAACTCTCATTGTCTCTTCTGTACAACAACTTCGAAAACATGAATGCTTTTTTATAAGTATTTTTCAATTCATTTATATTTGCTAAAAGCACAGTTGTAAATATTGAAATATTTTCGACAATTTTGGTGCCGCTTGAAATGTAAAAGCTTATTCTAATATTCTTTGCGAAATCACTATGACTCAAGCTTTTTAAAAAATAATATATACCTGATAAATAGTTTTTGAGTGAAATGTAGAATATTACGAAGTTTTTATATGTGGCGGAGACAAGTGTGCTTGTGAAATTAACGTTCAAAAATTCTCCCTCATTTTCGCATTTTAAATCCATTGGCAATAAACTACAATGAAGCCCAAAATTTGTACTTCTGAAGCACAACTCGTAATTGAACTACAATATAACCACTTTTTTCTCGGATTTCTTCTTTTTAGTCGATTAACTCGAATGCATTTATCTGTACATAACACATGATTTTAGCATTAATTGGAATGAAATGAGATTTGTAAAATTAACCTTGTCTTTTCACAACGCATAGAAAGGTGACTCAGCTGATTCTGTTGGTAATATATACAGTTTTACGGCGCTTATGAATTAGCTGTTGTTATGGGATGGCTTTTGTTTTTGCAATTTGTGGCATTTGTTATTTAGCTAATGTTTTCAGACTTCACATGTAAATTATCATCAATCGTTATCGCGTGTTTCAACTTTTTTCATTCTTTTTTACTCATTGAAGTACCTTCTGGAATAGAATGAACCATGTGTCATAACTTCTCGTTTAATACAAATACGCATCTATATAACTTGTTTGATCTGACTAAAGATGAATTTAAAGGTTTTTCAGTGGACACCAATGACCTCAAAGACTTAATATTATCATGTACAAATAGCATGAGATTTACATTTGAACATAATTGTTACCAGGAGTTTAATGTTGTAGCAATGTGAAGCCACATTGCACCTCTCCTATTAGATCTATGCATGCACAATCTTTGACAAAGTGCCTAAACACATAACTGACCAGTGCGCACACTAAAAATTGTATGTAGATTATCTACTTTTGTTCATTTCAGATGCAGCAGATCCAACGGAAATCCTCAAACAAGTCAATGAAGCTTATCTAGACATCGAACTCACTCTCGATGTAGAGAAATGAAACTATTTTCCCTTCTTGGACATCCAACTCACTCGAGAAATATATGGTAATTTTACATTGTCAATACATGGAAAATCTTCATTCATTGAGCTATACATTCACTAGAGCAGCAACGTGCTAAAATATACCCAGTTAACCTAGAAGAGGATATATTGTCAATGGTTGCTTACCTGGAACGGTCCATAGATCAGGTCACATCCGATTCTTTCTTCAGAGAATATTGTCAAAATTGTTTCCTAAACTTACAATTTGGAGGCGACCTATCGGCCTCAATAAATGTACAGCAGTTAAATCGAAAAATAAAGGTGACTTTTCCTAGTGCAAAAGTTAAAATTACGTAATGCAAGCAAAGAATAATGAAGGTTCATTTGCCAATTCTCTCCAAATCCTTCATAATCCATAAATTTTCGCGCATATTTAGTAGTAGATATATTGGACGCACGACAAAGCAATTGCTCAGCAGAATCCAGCAACATTCACCGTAGAAATTGCATAAAAAGGCCTAGCACCATCAGGAAAGTCAACTATCTTCTAGCATTTACTTTTAATCAAGGTTGCGATCTTGATATAAACACATGACGCATTATGTAAATTTGTCAATATAAACTAAGTATTGCATAGTATGGAAAAGGCAATTCAGTTTCCGACCATATATTTGAAACGACGCGCTCAGACAATTTGACGAATCTCTTAGTTCTAAATAAAGCAGTCTAAAAAATTATTGTACACAGACGAAGTTATTTAAATGAAACAACAAAAATTCGGAGCTTCATCAACATAAAAGTTTACTCGACTGGTCGCTGACCGCACAACTCAAGAAAAATTTAAAAGCCTCTAGGCAAGCCCGAACACCCATTAGATCAGCCTCTACAAACATTGGATCTGATATTTGTTATCATTCCGCCATTTTCTTGTGCGGAACAATTAATAGCACTCGTAGGTCTGTAAAAACTTGAATCCTTTACACTTCTAGGTGCACCGATTTTACTTGGCCTTGATCTGAATAGCAAGGAATTGATGAAAAATTGCTGCGCAAACAGCATCACTAATATCGTTAACAGTGGCAAAATTCGCGCAATAATATGAGCGATCAACTCTGCAATCTGCGCACCATACGCTGTTATCAAGGGTAATGACAAAATCTTTAAATGAACACCAAAATCATTGTGTTTGACCAGTCGCACAACATAAAACTACTTTCAGAAACAAGTAGTGACGCGTTTTGACCTCACATGATCATCACCATGAAGCAGCAATTTGACTAACGAATATCAAACCGCCATTTATATATAAGTCACAGTATACTAGGAATGCGGCTTTCAATCAAAGTAATCTAACATACATGGAACTTGACCGGAAAGTTCGGCTCCATAATAGCTATGCATACACGAACATGAACATTTTGTAAGGTTTACTCAATTTAAACAGGCTATAAAGTATCATAATCAGTCATTACGCGATTGATGAAAACAATTTTTAAATAAAGTGTGGAAGATTGAAATTAACAGAAATCCGATTTTATCTAATCAATCGCAGAACATAGCTTGACCACCGTCAGTCACACACACTCACGCGTTTCTAACTTTCATGTCCATCATCAGAGCAGAACTGAAAACTGACTACCGAGCATCCAATACCAAATAATTTGGCGAGTAAGATTAGATATGCGACATAAATCAATCTTAAACATCGAAATTGATTGGAAATATAAGCTGTATAATTTCTATGCAGTCACAGATATTAATTCATGGCAGACTTTACCACATTTGTGCTGGTTATATTACAAAACAATGAGTAATTGCGATGGGGGTGGCAAAAATTCGTTAAATCAAGTTTGCAAGATTAAAGAGAACACCAATATCATTGTATCTAACCAGTTGCACAACATAGCATTCAAAAATAGTGACGTGAGTCTACGTTCCATAATAATCATCAGATAATGAAGGCAAACTGGCTAACGAGGATCAAACCTCTCGTTGAACTTAGATCAATTCGCAACTTTTGAAAAAAATGATAAATACAAGATATGCGGCTCTGTCTACTAGAAGCGATTAGAAATTTTGGTTACAAACTATCAATCCAGTCATGAACATGAATTTTTTTGCACCCTTTGTCACATTTCCATAATTTATTCAATCAAAAAGTCATTGAATGCCCAGGTGGGGACGAAACTTACTTAAATCAACTTTACATAAACACCAATCCGTTTTGCCTAACCGGTCGCAAAACGTAACAAATCTAGTGTCCTTCACACGTATTGGATCGTGTCGAAATTCCATTATCATCATTTGAACACGAATGCTAACTGATTAACGAGTACTAAATCGTAATTTATACATAAATTATGGAAAGTCCGATATGCCGCTCTTGCTCCTAGAAGTTTCACCCATATAACACTTAGCTGGAAATGTCGACTGCACACGTTCTTGACAGTCACTAATATTTACTTCGGCACAATTAAATAATTACTGATTGCGCAAATTCCGACAAAAATAATTTTAGTCAAGTTTGTTAAATTTGAAAATTCTAAACAATTTTATCTTACATTTCACACAACAGAAATCATACTTACTGAATTATGTCCACTTTCCGTGATCATCATAAGAGCCCGAAAGCAAGCTGGCTAATAGGAGTCAAATCGCAATATGTTATTGTGAGCATTGTACTTTGCGTATGATTAGAAGCCTGATGAAGGTACTCATTTCCAGTGGTTTGTACGAATGCCGTTTTTGCCTTCGGAAGAAATAAAGAATCATCACCCAGCCACTACGAAGATGAACTCAATGCGTACTTGAAAATAGGGATCAATCGAACCTTTGCGAAACCAATTGTGTAAATCTAATACCCACGAAAGAAAACCGTGGGTAATCCAAATGTGATGATCGCATTGCACAAACCAATATTATAACTTTCAAGCATTTTTTAATTTTCGATCGACTTTTAGAATTTTACTTATTAGATATTGCCTGGAAATCTTCTATATCGACTTTACAGCCACGCTTGTTACGCCAGGTCAATAACTTACTCAATGTGATTGCAAAAGTTGTTGGTTTACGCAACCACAGCTAACACAATCTATTCCTCTGCCCCCCTCTCATGATTTTCAAACAATAAATTGGCCTCTGATATGATCAAGCAGTTGTGAGCAAATTTTCACAAAGTAAAAAATGTTGAAAGCGTCGTGTGTTCGTCAAAACATTCTACAAATACTTAGAAACACTAAGCTTGAAAAATCCAAACTGAATCGTTCTTAGTGTAAACGCCCCAGCTTCAAGTAAATGCCGTACGACGTTACAAACTCGGTTAAAGTGCTATGGATATAGAATTATTGTACTGATAGGGAAGCCTTAACAGGGCCGGTCGTGCGTTCTCCGGCAAATGCTGAGAATGTTCCTTCAGTGTGAAGATGTCCTAGAGCCTTGGGTTGACACTGGCTGTGTTTCCTTCTGTTGTTGCGCTGTAATCTCGGTGTGTAAACTTCGTTGAAGTTCTGCATTAATTGGCTCGTCTCGCTGGTTGTACAGCAACACGATAGGTGTCGTATGATGTTGGCAATTGTTGGTGAAGACAATCCAATAACCAGCGCAGGTAATGACAGCTGACAGCTCGCACACGTAACGCAAAGCAGAAGGCAAATGCGACAACTGAACTGCATGGTTAACGGCATGTTTCGCTTTTTTCCCATTGGCGCAACGTAAATAAAATTGAATTTAATATATGCAATATGTCGGCAATTAATTTGTGTCGTTACAATATATATATAATTTAAACATGGTTACCTATAAAAAATTAAAACAAATAACAAACCGCTTACCACAATCTGAATCCACAGTTGAAACAGACGAGATCTGCTTCGACGCACGCAGAAAATTGACGAAATCTGCTCCAAAAAATCAGAATCCACATCTTTGTAGTAATTTCACAAAATAACAAATCGACTTCACAAGTAAAGTTTTAAGCTATTTACTGACTAAATCCACATTTTGGCAGAGTTTTTATGTAGGAAAAAAGGTTTTGTACGACAGAAAGCTTACCTTCAAAAAATATTTGCTTCTCAAAAAAAATACCTAGAAGACCGTGACTTAAGAAATGTTCACAGTCAGGGTGAAAACATGAGGTGGTTTTGCGTGCTAACGTCGATTTACTGCATTTCCATGATAATAAATAAAAAAGACGCACAGTTTGTTGTATTTATTCCAAAACTTTTGTGATATAAAAACAAGTCTAGAAACAGTAATGTTCTGAGGATCCTGGGCGGTCGCCAATTTGTAAACGCCCCGGCTTCAAGTAAATGCCGTGCAACGTTACAAAGAAGTTAAGAGCAATGGAGGCTGAGATACAGTTATTGTTGGGGCCATTATTATAGTCGGAATTGCGTTCTTCTTTCAAATGCCAAGAATGTTAGGTAGTGTAGCAGTGTCTAGAAGTACTCCGAGACACTTGAGGCTAGCTCAGGTTCGTTGTGACGTAGAAATCAGAGAGCGGGTGGCTGTGTGAAGGCTGAGAATTGTCTTGTTGAAGATCTGCGAAAACGCCATGGTGGTTGGCTTACGTAGAGATCCAACAGATAAATGATCGATCTTATGATGTGACAGAATCCCAGATGTCCAGGTGTCTCAGATTAACGCCAATCCATAAGTCTTTGTAGGTAAACAGACAATTTGACGCGAGACAGCAAGCACATGTGGTGCAAAGCAGGATAAACCAAACGCGATAAGGACAAACATGGTAAATTTACGGTGTTAAAAGAGTGGAAAACAAAAGCTCACACACGATTGGTTAACGACAAA
Organism: Eudiplozoon nipponicum; assembly: GCA_029291075.1. Lineage (NCBI taxonomy): Eukaryota > Metazoa > Platyhelminthes > Monogenea > Mazocraeidea > Diplozoidae > Eudiplozoon > Eudiplozoon nipponicum. The sequence continues at coordinate 11,666 of JAQBSW010012587.1, forward strand.
TTTCGCTTGTTTTAATTGATGCCGCGTAAATTAAATTTGAATTTCATTTAGGCAATATGTTGGCGAATTGTTCTTGAGCCGTTAGAATTATGTATCGACACAAATTAATGGCCGACATATTGCGTAAATTAAATTCAATTTTATTTACGTTGCACCAATGAGAAAAAAGCGAACCTTGCCGTTTACCAATAGTGTGCAAGTAGACATATATTACTATGGCATGCTGTTCAAGCACGGCAATTTACCATGCAAGTCAGTTGTCGCATTTGCATTCTGCTTTGCGTTACGCATATGCGTTCTGTCGGCTGTCAATACCTACGCTGGTGATTTGATTGTTTCACCAACAATTGGCTACATCCGTGACTCATCTTGTTGCGGTACAACCAGCGAGACGAGCCAATTAATTGCAGAACCTGAACGACGTTTTCCACATCGTGATTACAACTCGACAACAGAAGGAACAACAGCCAGAGTCCACCCAAGGCTCTAGGATATCTTCACACTCTGAATAATTCAGGAGTACGCACGACCAGGCCCTCTTAAGGGCCCCCTATCAGTAACAAATCTATATTCAGAGCACCTTAACCGAGTTTGTAACGTCCTACGGCTTTTACTTGAAGCCGGGGCGTTTACAATTACAATTCTTATTCTAATTTTTTTATTGTGTGTATTTTTGCATACTAAAGTGTGGATTTAATTTTTTTTATTTTAAAATATAGTTTTGTCAAGTTTCTGTCTATTTCTCATTTTAAGGATAAATACTTTTATTTCTTTATAAAAATAATCTTTAATTTCTTTCTTTATAGTTTTATCGGTTTTCCGTGACTTTCTTTTACTTACATCTTTTATAATTAGTTATTGTAAAATATTATTGTAGAAAATTTTTGTATGTTTAAGTTTACTGTTGCCGCATTGCAATATAGTAGGCTATCACTATATGGATTGAGTAAACAGTCTTTTTCATCATATGGTTACAAGTAATAAGTCTTCATTTACTTTAAGAATACTTGAACCAGTCGGTCAATTACAAAATGTTCAAGAAGGCGTGTATTTACCCGGGCAATTATTCTTGCATAAATTTTTTGGCTACCGAGGGGTTGTCATTCAAGTGTGGCCAGGAAAAATATTTGATCGGAATACTCATTCTATAAAATATTTGTAAGTTACATATATAATCTAAAGTTTTATTCGTAAACTCTCAAAGATTTACTATGTTATTAATATTACTAATCTTATTTTACAATGTGATTCAACTGTCCAATGTTTCCATGTGATTCTGCTGTAACTTATAATAAGTATGAGAGAAGTTTTGTTTGATTATGTTTGATCTGCTTCTACACAAATTCGACAAAATTATACCTTAAATTTTCCTAATTTTGATGAAGAATCTATCACTCTTTACAGCTGAACTTTCTGATGCTGATAAATTGTACAGTACAACTAATTGCACATATATGTGATGTGATATCTTTTTATATTGTACATTTTCTAATTTTATTATTTGATGGAACATGTGTGGTTTGAATCCAAATAATGGTATTCTATTCTATTTAAAGTTCTTCGTAGTAGATGCTTCATTGTCTTTTCGAGGAGTCATTTCTCCAAGGTATAGAATGTCGTCTGTGAGGTATAAATTCTCGCCCAATTTTAATAAATCTGTTTTAGATTTTTTGATTTGAAGTGATAGGTTTTGGGGTATGTATTGAATGGTCTGTAGGTCGTGTTTAATATATTGCAACAATTTAGCCTTATTGTTTAGACTGACAGGATAAACTATTGTGGTGTCATCTGCATAATTGATAATTTCACAATATTTAATTGTATTATTAAATAAAATTCGATTGCAAAGATAAATGGTCCTAGTTTTGAACTTTGAGGAAAATAAGAATTCGTAGGCAGTGGAGCTGATAGCATTCCGTCTAGTATGACGATGAATTGTTTTCGTGATGGGATTATGAAGATAAATCCCTTTGTACTTGTGCAAAGGTTTAGGTTAACGATTTTCATAACGAGTGTATGTATGAATATTGTTCTGATCTCCCGTATTATTTGGGTCGTTTATGTGGAGTTTATGGTTGTTTCTTTCTGACCTGACATAATTACTCCTAAATCTAGTCCTTCAAAACTATCGCAAGAGGCCATTTTATTACACACACGTGCTTCTTATTTGATCAATTATTTAAAGAAGTCTCCTCGAGTAAATCGCGACCCTTTAGTAACGACTAATTATCTCTTATTCAATTCTGTGGACGATTGCTGCTTCCATCAACCTTTTGACTTCCCTTAGTCTTGATCGGTTGACTTTCTTGTATTCACGTAAACCAGAGTTAGAATTTTTCGAGCGTTCTCGACCTCGAAAGTAATTACAGAAAAAAATGTATCAAAAGCCTTTGAGGTGTTCAGTAATATTGCTGTCATCGTTGTCTAAGCATATATTTTCGTGTATTTCGTCTGGCAAAGTTATCATGTTTGTAATAAATTATTAATTTCCAATGATGTCATGTTGATCTCTATCTGCTGGTCCATTGATTGGTATTGAGGTAAAACATTTTTATTTATCGCATTGGGGCATGTTACCCTAGTGTGTAATATTTTTTCAGTGTTCTTATCTGTAAATACGAGGTTAGGTTAGCTTTTTGATCCGGTTGGTTGAAAATCTTTTTGAATGAGAATAGAATCGGCGTCCAGGTAAGTTATTGGTAGAGCTAATCTCTTACAATGATTCTGTAGGTAAGAATTCTATCGTTTGTTATGCTCTTCACCGTACTGAAAATTTCGTATCAGCTAACAGGTCTGTTAAAGGTGTACAATATATATATATATATAAATCCGAACAAGCTTTGTAATTTTTTTATAAATCTAGATTCTTGTGTACCGTTATAAGTATGTATAGGGCACAAACTTAATGTTTTAGACGGTTAGATTGTGGCGTCATTTCATTTACTAGAGCTTATATCCTCATGAATGAACGTGTAAGTTATAATTTATAATTCACATTCATACGGGATGAGGCATCATGTGTATGCGATCTTAGTTTATATATAATTACACAGAGTGGTCTTAATTTTATCTATGGAGATTTTTCATTTAGATATAGTATAAATGGTTCTACTGAATCCAGGAGTACGCTGGATATTTTATTAGTTTCAGTTTCTTAAAATTTTTAATCTTTTGGCCGATGTCGAGATCCTAGTAGTCTCTCAAAAATGCATATTGAATTGGCTTAGTAATCTTTGTCTTGTATTAATAGTGAAAAAAGAACAACCGTGTTCTACTTTCGCTTTTGATGTATTTAGGTTTAAAGTATGAATGCTTTATCCGAGTGGGCTTTTGGATTAGAGGGTGATTGCTTCTTTATAGTTATTTTCTTGGCTTTTCTAGTTTGGGGTGATGTCGAGATCCTGGTGGTCTCTCAAAAATGTTATTTTCGTTTAGATAGTTAATTGGCATATTGAATTAGCTTAGTAATCTTTGTCTTGTATTAATAATGAAATAAGAACAACTATGTTCTACTTTCGGTTTTGATTTTTTTTGGGTTTAAAGTATGAATGCTTTATCCGAGTGGGCTTTTGGATTAGAGGGTGATTGCTTCTTTATAGTTATTTTCTTGGCTTTTCTAGTTTGGGGTGATGTCGAGATCCTGGTGGTCTCTCAAAAATGTTATTTTCGTTTAGATAGTTAATTGGCATATTGAATTAGCTTAGTAATCTTTGTCTTGTATTAATAATGAAATAAGAACAACTATGTTCTACTTTCGGTTTTGATTTTTTTTGGGTTTAAAGTATGAATGCTTTATCCGAGTGGGCTTTTGGATTAGAGGGTGATTGCTTCTTTATAGTTATTTTCTTGGCTTTTCTAGTTTGGGGTGATGTCGAGATCCTGGTGGTCTCTCAAAAATGTTATTTTCGTTTAGATAGTTAATTGGCATATTGAATTAGCTTAGTAATCTTTGTCTTGTATTAATAATGAAATAAGAACAACTATGTTCTACTTTCGGTTTTGATTTTTTTTGGGTTTAAAGTATGAATGCTTTATCCGAGTGGGCTTTTGGATTAGAGGGTGATTGCTTCTTTATAGTTATTTTCTTGGCTTTTCTAGTTTGGGGTGATGTCGAGATCCTGGTGGTCTCTCAAAAATGTTATTTTCGTTTAGATAGTTAATTGGCATATTGAATTAGCTTAGTAATCTTTGTCTTGTATTAATAATGAAATAAGAACAACTATGTTCTACTTTCGGTTTTGATTTTTTTTGGGTTTAAAGTATGCATGCTTTATCCGAGTGGGATTTTGGATTAGATGATGATTGCTTTTTTATAGTAATTTTCTTGGCTTTTCTAGTTTAGGGTGATATTTTTTGAGGAATTCATGGTTACAGATGATTAATGCCGTTTTTTAATGTTGGGCTTTGTTCTGAGGTTGATGTACCTGCATCTAATGTATGGATGGGCGTACCATATGTTGAGATAGTGGCAAAAATTCGTTACTTTGTTTTTTATGGAGTAGAATTATTTTCTGTGGAGTGGGGAGTAGTAAAATTGTATGTGGTAGCGATTCAAGGGTACTGGATAATGGGTTGATTGCTTAAAATGGTTTTGTCACGTTGTATAATTACGTCATCAGATTAGAGATTAATAAGTAGATATGCAAAAATATCAATGAGTGTGCGTTGAAAATTAATATTAATGGCCTATTTGCCCAGATTTCGTC
>JAQBSW010012588.1:0-16370 GCA_029291075.1 Eudiplozoon nipponicum
GGAAAAGATAACAAAGCAGCAGATGCACTAAGTCGATCCTGTTGTGGTGCGCTTCTAAACGGACTGGATTTAAAACAAATACATGATTCTCTTTGTCATCCTGGAATTTCTCGTATGCTCCACTTTGTGAAATCTCGTAATTTACCATATTCTATTGATGAAATTCGAAAAATGACCTTGAGTTGTGAAGTGTGCTCTGAAATCAAGCCCAGATTTCCTTCGGCAATTCAAGGCCAATTAATCAAAGCTACCCAACCGTTTGAGCGGTTATCTATCGATTTTAAAGGACCTCTTCCTTCATCAACTCGTAATCGTTATCTACTGACGGTCATCGATGAATATTCTCGATGTCCCTTTGCATTTGCTTGTCCTGACCTTAGCAGTCACACCGTCATACTTCACCTGTGTCAAATATTCGCAATGTTTGGGATGCCTTCGTACATTCACTCAGACAGAGGTTCTTCCTTCATGTCGACCGAGGTACAAAATTTTCTTCGGGAAAAAGGTATAGCTTCGAGTAGAACGACTCCTGATAATCCCAAAGGAAATGGACAGGTAGAAAGAATGAATGGTACCTTATGGAAATCGATCCTTCTCGCTCTCAGATCAAAAAGGCTTTCAGTTGAAAACTAGGAATGCGTGCTGCTGGACGTATTACATTCAATCCGTTCATTATTGTGCACATCTACCAACGAAACCCCTCACGAGCGTCTTTTTCGACACAATAGAAGGTCGACTTTTGGTACCACACTCCCAACCTGGCTTACTGTTCCTGGCAAAGTTTTACTCAAGAAGAATGCTAGAGTTTCTAAATATGACCCCTCTGTGGAAGAAGTTGAACTAATTCATTGCAATCCTAACTATGCGCATGTTCGGTTTTCTGATGAAGAGAAGATACAGTATCTATCCGTCAAAAATTGAAATTATCCGCAATTGAGCCTGTCGAGTACGTACGGTACCGTTTTGTACGTAGGAAAGATGAACAGAGGCCCCGTTGGCCTTTGATGCCAATGTATTATTATTATTATATCCCCAAAAACAAATTCAACACAAATCCCCGAATGTACACCCAAAAAAGTTCCCAGAGGACCACGATTAGGGTAAAGAAAACGCAAATGTTAATCTATTTTTATCCCAAATAAATGAAAAAGGAAGTCAATTTTATTTATACCAAAAAAATCAGAACAATAATCAATATCCTGGCGCGGTCGCCAATTTTGTAAACGCCCCGGCTTCAAGTAAATGCCGTACGACGTTACAAACTCGGTTAAGGTGCTCTGAAATAGAGATATTGTTATGATAGGGGGCCCTTAACAGGGCCTGGTCGTGCGTTCTCCTGAATTATTCAGAGTGTGAAGATGTCCTAGAGCCTTGGGTGGACTCTGGCTGTTGTTCCTTCTGTTGTCGAGTTGTAACCATGATGTGGAAAACTTCGTTCAGGTTCTGCAATTAATTGGCTCGTCTCGCTGGTTGTACCGCAACAACATGAGTCACGGATGTAGCCAATTGTTGGTGAAACAAATCAAATTCACCAGCGTAGGTATGACAGCCGACAGAACGCACACGCGTAACGCAAAGCAGAATGCAAATGCGACAACTGACTTGCATGGTAAATTGCCGTGCTTAAATAGCATGCCATAGTAATATATGTCTACTTGCACACTATTAATTAAACGGCAAGTTTCGCTTTCTTCTCATTGGTGCAACGTAAATAAAATTGAATTTAATTTACGCAATATGTTGGCCATTAATTTGTGTCGTTACAGATGATTGAGACCTTATAACAAATATTCACATCAATTAACCGAATCAAATTTGTTGTTCTTTTCGCTGATAATTAAAAAGAACAATCGACAAGAAGATTACAATGATTTATTAGCAAAGATTCGGAGATGGAACCACGCAGTGTCCCGCCGGTGCAATTCAGCAACTCAGATCAAACTAAAACTCTTCCTTCGACAAGACAAGTCAAAAACTTCGACAATATGAACAAAAGAACTTCCAAAGAAATGTACAATTTTTTCCAAAAATTACAATATTGTTTTACGAAACCAGCGGTAACATCAAATGTCCAAAATAAAAATTTATTTATTTTTATATGAGGAGTTATTTGGTGTCCAATAATTAAATTAACCTCCACATCAATATCATTCACGCCAATCTTGTTTCTGTACAGCTGGAGAGACGAGCCAATTACTGCACTCTAACCAACTTTGTAACGCCGTACGGCATTTACTTGAATCTGGAACGTTGACAGGCGTTTACTCGACCTTCGATCAATCTGGAAAACTTTTTCAAAACTGAGTTTGATGTTTATGATAATTTATTTTTAAATATATTTTTATTTTTAAGACAATCTTGGTTATTTCCTCCTCAAATGTAAGAATTATTGTGGATAATATTAGCGCTTTTAAGTGCATTATCATTGTTTCTAATAAAATATATTTTATTTTTATTTTGTTAATTTATTATTATTATAGAATATGATAGTTACGGAGGGTATGCGATTTTTGGTATAGCTGTTAGAAGACGTTATTAAACGTAGACTTGTTTTGGAAGGCGAAAGTGGTGCAGATGATAAACGAATTACATAGCTCCTTCGAAATTTCGTTAAATTTGCAGGGTCTGATTTAAGTCATTCACCATGGTATAGTTTGTTTTTAACTGAAGTTTGGAATGGTGCAATTCACTCATTTCAAGTGTTCATCAGTGTGAAAATGCAATGGAACAAGCTGTTTTAATTCAATCAATGAATGAAGAACAACAGCAGCAATATGATAATATTGCATGTGATATTGGTATACCATGCTTTTTTCTATTCTAGAACGATCCATTGCACTAGCTAAACTGCAAGTTGAGAAATGTAAAGAAGATCTTTTTCACGCTCAGCTTGTGAAAAAGCAGCGCCAAGAATATGACAACCTGGCAAAAATTATACAGAAGCATTCTGAAAGAGAGAAAACTACCATGTAATATAGGAATTTATATTTTAAGGAAATACGAACGTTCTAACAAACGGCTTATTAATCTTAAAAAGGAACAAAAAGAGCTCAATAATAGGTTGCAAATTCGAAAGAAGCAGCTTTATCTTCTCATTACGACTCTTAAGGATTTGGAAAAAACTGTAAATGGTATGTTACTTTCTTTACCTAATATTTGTATGCTTTTATTCTTCATTTAGCCCAAAAATTTTCAATAATGACTCTTAAATTGCTAAGAAACGTCTTTGTACATAATGCACATTAAATCGATCGATAAATATTTGTAAGAGTCAAATGAAAGCGAGTCCATTAGAGACGTCTAGTTAATTCTGCTTTTTGATATGAGCCCATTTAGAAGCTACCATGCACGATATTTATATCTCTGTGCATTTTAATCTTGGAAGCCTTCTGATAGTTGGAGTTTAAACGAAATTCTTACCTCCTGGCATGTTTTCAAGTATTTTTACTTGTATAAGCCTCCCAGTTTTATGATCGTCCCGGAACGCAGCCAGCCAGTGAAGATTTGATCGTACCTCATTTCCAGTGGTTGGTATTGATATGATTGTTTATTTTTACACACATTTATATTCACACCGTTCGTATACTAACATGTTTTGCTTTGTCTTTTAGCATGTATATCTGCATTATATGATGAATAAAGCCTAATATTTTAGGAAACTCTTTCTTCTGACTTGTCGACTCACTCTGCCCGTTTGCTGTGTTTGTTGCTGTGTTTCAGAACAATTTATTCATCATATAACCCAATCATGGAACGCCTACTCAGACCAGAAAGATTTGATGTTGAACCTAGTGCACCAGATGCAGCAAAACAATGGAATCATTGGTATCGTACATTCTGTGGCCTCCTAAAATCAGTCGAATCCATGAATCCGGATAAATTAGACACTCTTATTTCCTACGTCTCTCCTAACGTATATGAACACATCGTTGACTGTGATACATATGATCATGCTATCAAAACTCTAATGAATCTCTATGTCAGACCGAAAAATGAAGTCTTTGTTCGTCATATACTCGCGACTACTAAACAAGAAAATGGACAAACATTGGATCAATTTGTTCAGATTCTGAAATCGTTAGCTAGGGAATGCAATTTCAAACCAACTACGGCCGAGGAAAATCGAGACGATGCTCTGCGCGATGCCTTCATTAATGGAATCCAGTCCAATTCAATCAGACAACGTCTCTTAGAACACAACTCACTTAATTTTCAAGCGGCTTTTGATCAAGCACGTGGTCGCGAAATGGCGGAAAAGCAATCATTATCATATCAAAACTGTTTGAATTCTGCACACACTGCAACGGTTCAGCCACTCTGTCCTTCATCAACCTCCGATAAATCTACAGATAATCTTGTTGCTGCTGTTAAACAAAAATGTGACTTTTGTGGGTACGATTATCATTTAAGATGGAAATGTCCGGCCAGAAACGCCTTCTATAAAAGTTGTGGAAACAAAGGACATTTTCAAAAGGTATGTCGCTCTAAGAATCACCGCCCAGTGGTTTCGACGCTTTATCCTACCATATCTGCAACTGTATTAGCTGCTGCTCCTGATTGTCTCACCAAATGTGTAATAAATCTAGAAATCAATAATATAAATTGTCATGCTCTCGTTGATACAAGCAGTTCCTGCAGTTATGTTTCAGAAGCCTTCGTTTTGAAAAATAATTGGAAAATTCACTCCTCTCAAGAAACAATAACCATGGCGTCTAGTTCATTATCGAGTCATACCAAAGGCCATTGTTTTGTGTCGATTCAATACAAATCATTTGTTTATAAAAATATCAAGCTATCTATACTTTCTGATCTTTGTACTGACGTACTCCTCGGTCATGACTTCCTTGGATTGCATAAAAGTGTAAATATCTCTTTTGGTGGTCATAAATCGTCATTCACCGTCTGTTTACTGAAACCTGCATCTGTAACGTCCCCGCCTCTTTTCCACCATTTAACTGCTAACTGGAGGCCTATTGCTACGAAATCAAGAAGGTACAATCGAATGGATGAAATATTTATCCGGGATGAAATAAACAGATTAGTTTCTGATGGCATTATCGAACCTTCAACATCCCCGTGGAGAGCACAAGTTCTCGTGGTATCGAATGAGAATCACAAGAAACGTATGGTTGTGGACTACAGCCAAACGGTCAACAAATTCACACTCTTAGACGCATATACTTTGCCGAAAATGGACCAAATGGCTGAAATCATTTCAAAATATCATATATTCAGCACTTTGGATCTCAAAAGCGCTTACCACCAGATACCTATCCAAGAACATGAAAAGGTATTTACTGCTTTCGAAGCGTGTGGACGCTTGTTTCAATTCCGTCGCATTCCCTTCGGAGTGACGAATGGTGTCTCATGTTTACAAATAACTATGGATCATATAATCGCACAGGAACATCTCACAGATACATTTGTCTATGTGGACAATGTGACAGTTTGCAGGAGAGATACGCTTGAACACGAAACAAATCTCAACAAATTTCTTAATGCCGCTAAAAAATATGGATTGACCTTAAATGAATCAAAGAGCATTTTCGCAGCTAAAGAAATTACTCTCCTTGGTTTTCAAATATCGAATGGAAAAATTAAACCTGATCCTGACCGATTAAAGCCTTTACAAGATCTCCCACCACCGTCGAATGTGCAATCGCAACAAAGAATTGTGGGATTTTTCGCTTATTATTCGCCGTGGATCTCTAACTTCTCCGTCAAAATTCAATCACTTGTTCATAATCGAATTTTTCCTTTGCCCGTCTCTGTGAAACAAAATTTCGATGATCTTAAAAAAGAATTAGCCGTAGCAACTCTAGCTTCTATTCGTTGTGATATTCCGTTTGTCGTCGAAACTGATGCTTCGGACGTAGCTATTGCTGCCACTTTGAACCAATATGGAAGACCCGTGGCGTCTTTCTCTCGGACGTTGACGCCATCTGAAAAACATCACTCAGCTGTTGAAAAAGAAGCCTATGCCGTGGTTGAAGCTATTCGAAAATGGAGGCATTTACTTTTGGGTAATCATTTCAAACTTGTCACTGATCAAAGATCTGTTTCCTTTATTTTTGGCAATCAAAATCGAGGAAGAGTGAAGAACGATAAAATTTTGCGCTGGAAAATGGAATTATTACTTTACATCTTTGATGTTGTCTATAGACCCGGAAAAGATAACAAAGCAGCAGATGCACTAAGTCGATCCTGTTGTGGTGCGCTTCTAAACGGACTGGATTTAAAACAAATACATGATTCTCTTTGTCATCCTGGAATTTCTCGTATGCTCCACTTTGTGAAATCTCGTAATTTACCATATTCTATTGATGAAATTCGAAAAATGACCTTGAGTTGTGAAGTGTGCTCTGAAATCAAGCCCAGATTTCCTTCGGCAATTCAAGGCCAATTAATCAAAGCTACCCAACCGTTTGAGCGGTTATCTATCGATTTTAAAGGACCTCTTCCTTCATCAACTCGTAATCGTTATCTACTGACGGTCATCGATGAATATTCTCGATGTACCTTTGCATTTGCTTGTCCTGACCTTAGCAGTCACACCGTCATACTTTACCTGTGTCAAATATTCGCAATGTTTGAGATGCCTTCGTACATTCACTCAGACAGAGGTTCTTCCTTCATGTCGACCGAGGTACAAAATTTTCTTCGGGAAAAAGGTATAGCTTCGAGTAGAACGACTCCTGATAATCCCAAAGGAAATGGACAGGTAGAAAGAATGAATGGTACCTTATGGAAATCGATCCTTCTCGCTCTCAGATCAAAAAGGCTTTCAGTTGAAAACTAGGAATGCGTGCTGCTGGACGTATTACATTCAATCCGTTCATTATTGTGCACATCTACCAACGAAACCCCTCACGAGCGTCTTTTTCGACACAATAGAAGGTCGACTTTTGGTACCACACTCCCAACCTGGCTTACTGTTCCTGGCAAAGTTTTACTCAAGAAAAATGCTAGAGTTTCTAAATATGACCCCTCTGTGGAAGAAGTTGAACTAATTCATTGCAATCCTAACTATGCGCATGTTTGGTTTTCTGATGAAGAGAAGATACAGTATCTATCCGTCAAATATTGTAATTATCCGCAATTGAGCCTGTCGAGTACGTACGGTACCATTTTGTACATAGGAAAGATGAACAGAGGCCCCGCTGGCCTTTGATGCCAATGTATTATTATTATTATATCCCCTAAAACAAATTCAACACAAATCCCCGAATGTACACCCAAAAAAGTTCCCAGAGGACCACGATTAGGGTAAAGAAAACGCAAATGTTAATCTATTTTTATCCCAAATAAATGAAAAAGGAAGTCAATTTTATTTATACCAAAAAAATCAGAACAATAATCAATATCCTGGCGCGGTCGCCAATTTTGTAAACGCCCCGGCTTCAAGTAAATGCCGTACGACGTTACAAACTCGGTTAAGGTGCTCTGAATATAGATATTGTTATGATAGGTGGGCCCTTAACAGGGCCTGGTCGTGCGTTCTCCTGAATTATTCAGAGTGTGAAGATGTCCTAGAGCCTTGGGTGGACTCTGGCTGTTGTTCCTTCTGTTGTCGAGTTGTAATCACGATGTGGAAAACTTCGTTCAGGTTCTGCAATTAATTGGCTCGTCTCGCTGGTTGTACCGCAACAAAATGAGTCACGGATGTAGCCAATTGTTGGTGAAACAATCAAATCACCAGCGTAGGTATTGACAGCCGACAGAACGCATACGCGTAACGCAAAGCAGAATGCAAATGCGACAACTGACTTGCATGGTAAATTGCCGTGCTTAAATAGCATGCCATAGTACTATATGTCTACTTGTACACTATTGGTTAAACGGCAAGTTTCGCTTTTTTCTCATTGTTGCAACATAAATAAAATTGAATTTAATTTACGCAATATGTTGGCCATTAATTTGTGTCGTTACAGATGATTGAGACCTTAAAACAAATATCCACGTCAATTACCTGAAGCAAATTTGTTGTTCTTTTCGCTGATAATTAAAAAGAACAATCGACAAGAAGATTACAATGATTTATTAGCAAAGATTCGGAGATGGAACCACGCAGTGTCCCGCCGGTGCAATTCAGCAACTCAGATCAAACTAAAACTCTTCCTTCGACAAGACAAGTCAAAAACTTCGACAATATGAACAAAAGAACTTCCAAAGAAATGTACAATTTTTTCCAAAAATTACAATATTGTTTTACGAAACCAGCGGTAACATCAAATGTCCAAAATAAAAATTTATTTATTTTTATATGAGGAGTTAATTGGTGTCCAATAATTAAATTAACCTCCACATCAATATCATTCACGCCAATCTTGTTTCTGTACAGCTGGAGAGACGAGCCAATTACTGCATAACTTCAACTAAATTACTCAGCGAGATTTCAAGGCCACAACAGAAGGTACCACAACCCGAGCTGGTCTCAAGAGTCTCGGAGTCCTTCTGGACAACGCTACACTTTCGGACCTTCTCGGTATTTGTCAGAGAACGCAAGACCGGCCCTGTTATGGGCCTTCCAACAGTACTAACGTTGTATTTATAGCACTCTAACCAACTTTGTAACGCCGTACGGCATTTACTTGAATCTGGAACGTTGACAGGCGTTTACTCGACCTTCGATCAATCTGGAAATATTTTTCAAAACTGAGTTTGATGTTTATGATAATTTATTTTTAAATATATTTTTATTTTTAAGACAATCTTGGTTATTTCCTCCTCAAATGTAAGAATTATTGTGGATAATATTAGCGCTTTTAAGTGCATTATCATTGTTTCTAATAAAATATATTTTATTTTTATTTTGTTAATTTATTATTATTATAGAATATGATAGTTACGGAGGGTATGCGATTTTTGGTATAGCTGTTAGAAGACGTTATTAAACGTAGACTTGTTTTGGAAGGCGAAAGTGGTGCAGATGATAAACGAATTAAATAGCTCCTTCGAAATTTCGTTAAATTTGCAGGGTCTGATTTAAGTCATTCACCATGGTATAGTTTGTTTTTAACTGAAGTTTGGAATGGTGCAATTCACTCATTTCAAGTGTTCATCAGTGTGAAAATGCAATGGAACAAGCTGTTTTAATTCAATCAATGAATGAAGAACAACAGCAGCAATATGATAATATTGCATGTGATATTGGTATACCATGCTTTTTTCTATTCTAGAACGATCCATTGCACTAGCTAAACTGCAAGTTGAGAAATGTAAAGAAGATCTTTTTCACGCTCAGCTTGTGAAAAAGCAGCGCCAAGAATATGACAACCTGGCAAAAATTATACAGAAGCATTCTGAAAGAGAGAAAACTACCATGTAATATAGGAATTTATATTTTAAGGAAATACGAACGTTCTAACAAACGGCTTATTAATCTTAAAAAGGAACAAAAAGAGCTCAATAATAGGTTGCAAATTCGAAAGAAGCAGCTTTATCTTCTCATTACGACTCTTAAGGATTTGGAAAAAACTGTAAATGGTATGTTACTTTCTTTACCTAATATTTGTATGCTTTTATTCTTCATTTAGCCCAAAAATTTTCAATAATGACTCTTAAATTGCTAAGAAACGTCTTTGTACATAATGCACATTAAATCGATCGATAAATATTTGTAAGAGTCAAATGAAAGCGAGTCCATTAGAGACGTCTAGTTAATTCTGCTTTTTGATATGAGCCCATTTAGAAGCTACCATGCACGATATTTATATCTCTGTGCATTTTAATCTTGGAAGCCTTCTGATAGTTGGAGTTTAAACGAAATTCTTACCTCCTGGCATGTTTTCAAGTATTTTTACTTGTATAAGCCTCCCAGTTTTATGATCGTCCCGGAACGCAGCCAGCCAGTGAAGATTTGATCGTACCTCATTTCCAGTGGTTGGTATTGATATGATTGTTTATTTTTACACACATTTATATTCACACCGTTCGTATACTAACATGTTTTGCTTTGTCTTTTAGCATGTATATCTGCATTATATGATGAATAAAGCCTAATATTTTAGGAAACTCTTTCTTCTGACTTGTCGACTCACTCTGCCCGTTTGCTGTGTTTGTTGCTGTGTTTCAGAACAATTTATTCATCATATAACCCAATCATGGAACGCCTACTCAGACCAGAAAGATTTGATGTTGAACCTGGTGCACCAGATGCAGCAAAACAATGGAATCATTGGTATCGTACATTCTGTGGCCTCCTAAAATCAGTCGAATCCATGAATCCGGATAAATTAGACACTCTTATTTCCTACGTCTCTCCTAACGTATATGAATACATCGTTGACTGTGATACATATGATCATGCTATCAAAACTCTAATGAATCTCTATGTCAGACCGAAAAATGAAGTCTTTGTTCGTCATATACTCGCGACTACTAAACAAGAAAATGGACAAACATTGGATCAATTTGTTCAGATTCTGAAATCGTTAGCTAGGGAGTGCAATTTCAAACCAACTACGGCCGAGGAAAATCGAGACGATGCTCTGCGCGATGCCTTCATTAATGGAATCCAGTCCAATTCAATCAGACAACGTCTCTTAGAACACAACTCACTTAATTTTCAAGCGGCTTTTGATCAAGCACGTGGTCTCGAAATGGCGGAAAAGCAATCATTATCATATCAAAACTGTTTGAATTCTGCACACACTGCAACGGTTCAGCCACTCTGTCCTTCATCAACCTCCGATAAATCTACAGATAATCTTGTTGCTGCTGTTAAACAAAAATGTGACTTTTGTGGGTACGATTATCATTTAAGATGGAAATGTCCGGCCAGAAACGCCTTCTGTAAAAGTTGTGGAAACAAAGGACATTTTCAAAAGGTATGTCGCTCTAAGAATCACCGCCCAGTGGTTTCGACGCTTCATCCTACCATATCTGCAACTGTATTAGCTGCTGCTCCTGATTGTCTCACCAAATGTGTAATAAATCTAGAAATCAATAATATAAATTGTCATGCTCTCGTTGATACAAGCAGTTCCTGCAGTTATGTTTCAGAAGCCTTCGTTTTGAAAAATAATTGGAAAATTCACTCCTCTCAAGAAACAATAACCATGGCGTCTAGTTCATTATCGAGTCATACCAAAGGCCATTGTTTTGTGTCGATTCAATACAAATCATTTGTTTATAAAAATATCAAGCTATCTATACTTTCTGATCTTTGTACTGACGTACTCCTCGGTCATGACTTCCTTGGATTGCATAAAGTGTAAATATCTCTTTTGGTGGTCATAAATCGTCATTCACCGTCTGTTTACTGAAACCTGCATCTGTTACGTCCCCGCCTCTTTTCCACCATTTAACTGCTAACTGGAGGCCTATTGCTACGAAATCAAGAAGGTACAATCGAATGGATGAAATATTTATCCGGGATGAAATAAACAGATTAGTTTCTGATGGCATTATCGAACCTTCAACATCCCCGTGGAGAGCACAAGTTCTCGTGGTATCGAATGAGAATCACAAGAAACGTATGGTTGTGGACTACAGCCAAACGGTCAACAAATTCACACTCTTAGACGCATATACTTTGCCGAAAATGGACCAAATGGCTGAAATCATTTCAAAATATCATATATTCAGCACTTTGGATCTCAAAAGCGCTTACCACCAGATACCTATCCAAGAACATGAAAAAGTATTTACTGCTTTCAAAGCGTGTGGACGCTTGTTTCAATTCCGTCGCATTCCCTTCGGAGTGACGAATGGTGTCTCATGTTTACAAATAACTATGGATCATATAATCGCACAGGAACATCTCACAGATACATTTGTCTATGTGGACAATGTGACAGTTTGCGGGAGAGATACGCTTGAACACGAAACAAATCTCAACAAATTTCTTAATGCCGCTAAAAAATATGGATTGACCTTTAATGAATCGAAGAGCATTTTCGCAGCTAAAGAAATTACTCTCCTTGGTTTTCAAAAATCGAATGGAAAAATTAAACATGATCCTGACCGGTTAATGCCTTTACAAGATCTCCCACCACCGTCGAATGTGCAATCGCAACAAAGAATTGTGGGATTTTTCGCTTATTATTCGCCGTGGATCTCTAACTTCTCCGTCAAAATTCAATCACTTGTTCATAATCGAATTTTTCCTTTGCCCGTCTCTGTGAAACAAAATTTCGATGATCTTAAAAAAGAATTAGCCGTAGCAACTCTAGCTTCTATTCGTTGTGATATTCCGTTTGTCGTCGAAACTGATGCTTCGGACGTAGCTATTGCTGCCACTTTGAACCAATATGGAAGACCCGTGGCGTCTTTCTCTCGGACGTTGACGCCATCTGAAAAACATCACTCAGCTGTTGAAAAAGAAGCCTATGCCGTGGTTGAAGCTATTCGAAAATGGAAGCATTTACTTTTGGGTAATCATTTCAAACTTGTCACTGATCAAAGATCTGCTTCCTTTATTTTTGGCAATCAAAATCGAGGAAGAGTGAAGAACGATAAAATTTTGCGCTGGAAAATGGAATTATTACTTTACATCTTCGATGTTGTCTATAGACCCGGAAAAGATAACAAAGCAGCAGATGCACTAAGTCGATCCTGTTGTGGTGCGCTTCTAAACGGACTGGATTTAAAACAAATACATGATTCTCTTTGTCATCCTGGAATTTCTCGTATGCTCCACTTTGTGAAATCTCGTAATTTACCATATTCTATTGATGAAATTCGAAAAATGACCTTGAGTTGTGAAGTGTGCTCTGAAATCAAGCCCAGATTTCCTTCGGCAATTCAAGGCCAATTAATCAAAGCTACACAACCATTTGAGCGGTTATCTATCGATTTTAAAGGACCTCTTCCTTCATCAACTCGTAATCGTTATCTACTGACGGTCATCGATGAATATTCTCGATGTCCCTTTGCATTTGCTTGTCCTGACCTTAGCAGTCACACCGTCATACTTCACCTGTGTCAAATATTCGCAATGTTTGAGATGCCTTCGTACATTCACTCAGACAGAGGTTCTTCCTTCATGTCGACCGAGGTACAAAATTTTCTTCGGGAAAAAGGTATAGCTTCGAGTAGAACGACTCCTTATAATCCCAAAGGAAATGGACAGGTAGAAAGAATGAATGGTACCTTATGGAAATCGATCCTTCTCGCTCTCAGATCAAAAAGGCTTTCAGTTGAAAACTGGGAATGCGTGCTGCTGGCCGTATTACATTCAATCCGTTCATTATTGTGCACATCTACCAACGAAACCCCTCACGAGCGTCTTTTTCGACACAATAGAAGGTCGACTTTTGGTACCACACTCCCAACCTGGCTTACTGTTCCTGGCAAAGTTTTACTCAAGAAGAATGCTAGAGTTTCTAAATATGACCCCTCTGTGGAAGAAGTTGAACTAATTCATTGCAATCCTAACTATGCGCATGTTTGGTTTTCTGATGAAGAGAAGATACAGTATCTATCCGTCAAATATTGTAATTATCCGCAATTGAGCCTGTCGAGTACGTACGGTACCATTTTGTACATAGGAAAGATGAACAGAGGCCCCGCTGGCCTTTGATGCCAATGTATTATTATTATTATATCCCCTAAAACAAATTCAACACAAATCCCCGAATGTACACCCAAAAACGTTCCCAGAGGACCACGATTAGGGTAAAGAAAACGCAAATGTTAATCTATTTTTATCCCAAATAAATGAAAAAGGAAGTCAATTTTATTTATACCAAAAAAAATCAGAACAATAATCAATATCCTGGCGCGGTCGCCAATTTTGTAAATGCCCCGGCTTCAAGTAAATGCCGTACGACGTTACAAACTCGGTTAAGGTGCTCTGAATATAGATTTGTTACTGATAGGGGGCCCTTAAGAGGGCCTGGTCGTGCGTTCTCCTGAATTATTCAGAGTGTGAAGATGTCCTAGAGCCTTGGGTGGACTCTGGTTGTTGTTCCTCCTGTTGTCGAGTTGTAATCACGATGTGGAAAACTTCGTTCAGGTTCTGCAATTAATTGGCTCGTCTCGCTGGTTGTACCGCAACAAGATGAGTCACGGATGTAGCCAATTGTTGGTGAAACAATCAAAATCACCAGCGTAGGTATTGACAGCCGACAGAACGCATACGCGTAACGCAAAGCAGAATGCAAATGCGACAACTGACTTGCATGGTAAATTGCCGTGCTTAAATAGCATGCCATAGTACTATATGTCTACTTGTACACTATTGGTTAAACGGCAAGTTTCGCTTTTTTCTCATTGTTGCAACGTAAATAAAATTGAATTTAATTTACGCAATATGTTGGCCATTAATTTGTGTCGTTACAGATGATTGAGACCTTAAAACAAATATTCACATCAATTAACCGAATCAAATTTGTTGTTCTTTTCGCTGATAATTAAAAAGAACAATCGACAAGAAGATTACAATGATTTATTAGCAAAGATTCGGAGATGGAACCACGCAGTGTCCCGCTTGTGCAATTCAGCAACTCAGATCAAACTAAAACTCTTCCTTCGACAAGACAAGTCAAAAACTTCGACAATATGATCAAAAGAACTTCCAAAGAAATGTACAATTTTTTCCAAAAATTACAATATTGTTTTACGAAACCAGCGGTAACATCAAATGTCCAAAATAAAAATTTATTTATTTTTATATGAGGAGTTATTTGGTGTCCAATAATTAAATTAACCTCTACATCAATATCATTCACGCCAATCTTGTTTCTGTACAGCTGGAGAGACGAGCCAATTACTGCATAACTTCAACTAAATTACTCAGCGAGATTTCAAGGCCACAACAGAAGGTACCACAACTCGAGCTGGTCTCAAGAGTCTCGGAGTCCTTCTGGACAACGCTACACTTTCGGACCTTCTCGGTATTTGTCAGAGAACGCAAGACCGGCCCTGTTATGGGCCTTCCAACAGTACTAACTTTGTATTTATAGCACTCTAACCAACTTTGTAACGCAGTACGGCATTTAATTGTGTAAACGCCCCGGCTTCAAGTAAATGCCGTACGACGTTACAAACTCGGTTAAGGTGCTCTGAATAGAGATTAGTTACTGATATGGGGGCCCTTAAGAGGGCCTGATAATGCGTTCTCTTGAAGTCTTCAGAGTTTGAAGATGTCCTGGAGCCTTAGGTGGACTCTAGTTGAGTTTTCGCTCCCGTGGTTGAGCTGTAATCACGATGTGGATAGCGTCCTGCAGGTTCTGCACTTAATTGGCTCGTCTCTCCGGTATACCGCAACAAGATGAGTCACAGATGTAGTTAGTTGTTGGTGAAACTATCAAATCACCAGCGTAGGCATTGACAGCCGACAGAACGCACACGCGTGAAGCAGGTAGAATGCAAATGCCACAACTGACTTGTATGGTAAATTACCGTGCTTAAATAGCATGCAATATGTCTACTTGCACACTATTGGTTAAACGTGGTTAAACGGCAATTTTGCTTTTTTTCTCATTGGTGCAACGTAAATAAATTTGAATTTAATTTACGCAATATGTCGGCGATTGATTAGTGTCGTTACAACACTTTCCTCTCTGAAAAAAAGAAAAAAATATTCCTCTCTGCGAGGCTAGATAAGAAATGCATGACAGAGTTCGAACCAAGTTAAGCAAAAATATGATGAACCATAAGTGCTGGGCTTAAATATGCTTGTTGGTTGCTTCAACAATGATATGATGCCAGGTAACCACTAGGAATTTCTACACAAATTGTTAGCTCTAGTGGTCGGTCATAGCACGTGAGGCAAAATAGAGCAGTGTAAGTTTTTGGAGCCGCAGCGTAAAGATTTCGAGGTAAATCGCCTCTGAATTTGCCAGGTTTAAGATAAAAACCTAAGCAGGTTGGATCGTTGTCAATGTGTTTGTATACGACCAAAGGAGCTAGAGTGCTCAACGTTGTGGTCATGACATTTGTAGAGTGGTCTTTGTGCAATTGATAAAGTTGAGATATGCATTGAAAGTGGCCTGTATCATGATATGAAGTTGATCACTACTTAGTGTTGCTACACGAAAGCGTTAGCTCTAAGTAGCTGGTCATACCAAAATAGGCAGTGTAATGTCATGTGTGAGAAATACATAATGTAAAAATATATACATTAAAATCAAAGGTAACTGCATAAAACTATGTACACGAACATTGCCTCAGAGATGGCATAATACCAAAGAACTGTTAAAAAATGCTACACAATTGTTAGCTAAGAACAGCTGGTTATGCCACGTAAGACAAGGTTAAAAAAAATTTGATAGTTAATGTTAATGTTTTAAAAAAATTAATTACGCGTTATACAAAGCAGTTTATTTAGATTGTGAGCAGAAGGAGCCTGAGACGCGTGTAGAAGCTGGAAAGCTCTCTGGATCAGGTGGTTCGATAAACGGTTTCAACCTGTCTATGCTTAC
>JAQBSW010012589.1:0-16367 GCA_029291075.1 Eudiplozoon nipponicum
AGTATCCTTTACAGACTCGGTATATATTTTTATATAGTGTGAGTTAGCATTGAAGTCGCATTGTCGTTGACTTTAGATTATGTTGGCTTCACTATTACAGGTTTACACATTCGTCTAGGAGATTGTACCGTCCTATTATTCCACATTCTTCTACCAAATATATAGTGGTTAAAGGGCGTAATACCGGCTCTTACTGATGAGTCGCCAGTAAGCACGAAACGAATGTGCATGAGATTATACTTTCCGTTCATGCTGCCTTTGGTTTATCCTGCTTGTCACAACTGAACTAATTTGTTACTAGTTTCGCAACACCTAATACATACTTGCATATATATTAGTTCTCCGCAACAAACTGTATTTGACTACTCAACATATTTTATAGATAAGTTTAAAACTGTTGATATAATAAAAGCCTTTGTGAATGCTTTTAATGTTGATAAGAAACATCTGCATATTCATTTACAATACAAATTTGAAGAGGCAATGAAGCGCATAAGCGAGAATTTGCTTTCAGCTTTGACTTTACATATGTTGCAGCTGAATTAATTAGGATTACATCCACTATCAATATTTCTCTACCAAGTGTAAAAGACATAACCCTGCTGCAATCTGCATCTAATATTATATATAATTGGAAGTCTTCTTGTGGACACTCAGATATAGGCAGATGCAGTACGAGATTGAATTCACGCTTGTCGGATTAAAAACCTACCTGGTTGATGAAAAATAGGATTGGTGTTGCACGTATGCCTAGGAGTCTATAGAATAGAAGTTGGAGTATGGAGATGGGTCGGTCATAGGATAATGGAGCAATTTATGGCAGTTTAGCATACTTTGACCATTGTAATAATGGCTCGACCAGGATTGCCACGCTTACCTTGGATGAGACCGCTTTGACGTCGTACAATAGTGTAGCTGCAGTTGGTCTGCTACACGTTGAAAAAAAGTGTCTTACAGCATCGTTGCCTAATAAAAATCTAGAAGCTAATAAAATTTTTTTTGAGATCTTTCTATACGAGCGATTCGATAACACTTTATTTCTTGGTAAGTTAGAGTTAGTTGCGAGGTTTGGTTTTGTTTATGACGTGATACAGTGAAATCAGCGAGGAAGCTGTATTGCTGATGTTGCCTTGCCTTAAAGCTAACTTTGCTTTAATAGCGTTGTGTAGAGGTTTAGTGTACATCACTTCTGTGAGTTATCTTGATAAATATACTCATATTAACTATCTCTCTATCTCTCTATCTATCGCTCTCTCTATAAATTTCTCTCTCTCTCTCTATCTATCTATCTCTCTATTTCTCCATTTCACTCTATATCTCTCTTTCCCTTTCTATATCTCTATCTATCTCTTTCTCCTTTAAATCTTACTAACAATTTGTTTGTCTAAATTATTGTTTATGCCCTTATTTAAAATTTTTTGTTGGTTAGCTTCTTACGGTTATATCACAGCGAAAAATTAGTCACTATTGGCTTTTGTATGGCTGTGTACGATTATGAAATCATGCTTTAAAGCAAGGCTACAGTGGCAGTACGGCTTCCTTGCGGTTTTTGTAAAGATCCATGATCTATATCTCAATTTAACTAACAAATTTATAGATGCATTAGCCTTTTGCAACTGCCTTCGACAGGCTATACAAACCAAAATGTATTCAAACTTTCATTTCTCCTGTCACAATATCTAAGATCTGCACCTAAGACACTAAATTGATGCTTCGGCGTGCAGTTGAAGCATTGGTTTTAATTTATCAAAGCTGTCAATATATGGATAGCTTTTAAGCCAATATCTAAACTCCGTTTGATCGAAGTTACGCCCAGTTGAAATTCCGGAGCCGACCACTTATAGCCGGCCATGTTTTGATACCCCATTTATGTTACAGAAATTAAAGAAACGACGTATGCATAGTTCGAGCGCCATCACATAAAACAGCGCACATATTCTATTGGAAGGGTTTCTACGGCTATGTCCATTGAATGAGTTGAAGCATAAAGGTAGACCAGAGCTTTTAAAGATATCATTGACATACTTAATTTAAGTTGTACTTTTACTAGCAAAGATACAGTAGTGTGGCACAAATGCTACGGCAATCTGGCAGCAAACACAATCAAGGTGGGAAGACAAGTTAGTTCGTCCTTGTAGGCTTAAGCTCTACCGTAACGCAATGTGTGAGTCACACAGAGTTCCGTTTATAAAGCTATAAAATAACTCAAGATATGCAGGCAGATATGGGAACGTTTCAACCGGTCGGTAGATGATTAAGCAAGTTATTACACAAGTCAGTTGATCAAGACTTATATAGGCAGCAAGTTAGATAGACCGATTAAGGATTGATCCACTTATTCCAGCAGAAATGTTATGTCAGAAAAACCAAATGTACAAAACATACATTATTAGCCGAGGAAAATTTCAATAAAGTACATGCCTATGTAGGACCGCATGTCTTGAAGAAAGGCCGATGATTCATGATATACTAAGCGGTACTCAATTTGACCTTCATAATAGTTTAAAAGTTTCTATGCATGAATTATTTTATGCAAGTAATCATTTATGCTTGTTCTTCAAAAATTAATTACGTAGCATGCAATATAACTTAACGTTAATTTAAACTTCGATCACCTGAATAAATTTTGCGTGCGATCTGGCCGGACGTAGATAGCGTCTTCTTCTGCGACGTCCCTTCTCAAAGGTGGTCATCAAAAGGAAATTGCCGAAGCTGGACGACGGCGGATAAACACGACGAGCAGAGGCCCCACCTGATTGGATTGTTGGATTGAAAGCACCGCTTTCAGGCAATATTGCCGCGTTGGGCAGTGTCTCCGCCGTACTACAATGAAAACCTGATACCCCGACGCCTTCAGCAGAAGGGATAGTGGAATATTTACTTCTGCTACTGGTGAATTCAGACGCTTTACATTTTGCAAGTGAACAACTGCGCAAAAATTGGTCACAGGAAATGGATTCTTTTGTTGTTGGCTTTGCACTGTTTGACAGATAATCAGTACAACTAGCAACAGCAACACCATTAGTTGTGACAGAATTTGATAAAGGGTTTACTGTAACCGTATTGTCAGGCACGGACGACCTGCAAGTTGCGACCGCGGCAAAATCATTTGATGTTTCCTCAACGATATCTGTGTGTTGATTTTGATCTAAAGGAGAGTAATTGTAATTGGAGTGATAGGGTAGAAGTGGATGAGGATGATGCAGATGGTAATTTCGCGGTGGATGTTGCCGAAAAAGATGCTGATGGCGGGGATGATGCTGAGAAATCGTAGTCGATTGTGGAATACTCTGTCTAACGTTAGAAATACCAGCAAATTCTACTGAGTGGCGATGATGATGCTGGCGATGTTGTTGCTGATGATACTGAGGAATTGACTGATAGTGAGAATGATGATGAGAATTATTAAATTGATAGCGGCGTGCGTTATTATAATCGATGACAGGACCAAATGACAAACCACCATCAGTCCCAGAATAGAAGGCTTAAATTTGAAGAAAAGCACAAAATTTTAAAAGAGTACAAATAAAAATAAATAAAACATTTATAATAAATAGTAAGAAATACAAGTAAACAGTCATTAGTTCTGCAGGTAATGATAGCAATGCTTTAAATCAAGATTGATGGTTTTATTAAAATAAATAGCCGGAAATACTTGCTTATTAATCCAATGACACAAAAAGACTCATATAACATGTCTTCCATTCAATTTGTTGTTTATTTGGACCATTAGGCATAGAAATTTGAAGCTTGACAGACGGCTGGCTCTAGCCACTCGCATTAGTGGCTTCGGTTTGAAGCCTGAAAAATACGCTCCAGTCAAAGTTGCTTATGGTTTTTATTACGTTCCAGTTTCAACGCCAACTATCTAGCACCTAGACGGTAATAAAAAGTAACAATGATTTATTATTTGAAACCAATTTAGGATAATCCGGTTGCTTGTCATGATGACCCTCGAAATAATTCGCATAGACTACTTTCGGGAAGAGAAAATAGAGCGAATGTGCTAACTAGTTCTTTAGTCTCCTGAATACGCACTGGAGACCCTCTGTTGTCCTCTAGGCTGTTGAACGATCCAAATATTAAGGAATGGCTTCATGCTCTATTGGAGTCTACGATGCGGAAGATTGATTTCCGCTAAGATAATTTAAAGTCTATCAGTGTAAACTTCTGCAAAACTAATATCAAAAGAAAACTATTCATCAATTTTAAATGTAAAATATTACACTTTAAAGAGTTTTTACGAAGACGATATTAGACTAAAGAATATTTTTTGTAATATTGGGTTTAACTTATTTACCTCCAACAAACAGAATAATTGGTAACAGTATGAGGCTGTTTAATTGGAGATGCTTTCATTCAAATTGAGATTTTTTGCTAAAAATATAAACAGATTAAAATTTGGCATTTAGAGACTCATGATTCTACCTAGAAATGTTTTTTACTTATTTCGAACAAGCGCGCATTTCCCATCACTTTGGAATTAGTTTATACAATGATTTAAACACAATTTGTTAAGCCTGGTGTGTTAGAAAACAAATTCTTTAATACAAGGCCATGAGCATATACTAAGGTCAGTATGTATAAAATAAGTAATCCCACTGACGTATGCGTATTCCTCAAAATGACTTTTCATAAATATCAGTTGATTCTCCACACCAAACCCACGAAATATAATAGCAATAAATGTAAGACGAATGGACTTTGGCATAACCTTTTAGCCCCTTGTGTGCTGGAAATACTGCTAAAACTACTAAAACAACTACCAATATTCAATTGTGTATTAGGTGTTGCGAACCTAGTAAAAAATTAGTTCAGTTGTGACCAGAAGGACAAACCAAATACATCATGAACGGAAAGTATAATCTCGTGCACATTTATTTCGCGCTTACCTAATACACAATTGCATATATATTAGTTCTCTTCCTAAAACAGTATCTTACTACCAATACTGCTACTACCATTAATACTACTAATAATACTACTACTTCTCCGTTACTACTGTTTCTATTAATACTCTAACACCGATAAAAACACCACCACCAACAACAATAACAACTAGCAGCACTACTACTACGCAGCATTACACTGGCATAATATACTAATACTTCATTGCTGATTAGCCATTTAAGACAGATATGACTGGACTGCAAATTGACAAGGGGCCCCCCTTCCTAGTGGGAGGTTGAAACTATATCAGTCAGACCTCCACTCACTGACATATCTCGTATGGAGAACTTTATTACAACACAACAGGCGGCATATTGTCACAGTGTATAGCAACATAAACTTTGCAGATAGGCCGGTGACCTGCGATCATGACCGAATTAAACAAATTGTGGTAAGCAAGGAATGGTTGTCCAGTGTCCACAACACGACGGCAAACCGCAGATGCTTTACTAGTTCATTCAATCAGATCTGACCACATTCTTATGGCCGCAACAGTATGAATAAATTTCTTAGGAACAAAAAGAAGAACGTATAAGGAACTGCTTCGTTTAGTTAACCAATTTGCGAGAATCGTTAAAAAATAATTTGTGGAATTGGAAGTATACATAAAAGTTTCCAACCAGACGACCAGCGATACATAAAAAAATCCTACACACATGCATACACGCACGCACACATACACACATAAAAGCAGAAATACATAAATAAATTCCTAGTGATGTACGGCTTTTATTCGGAGTTCTCCCTTTCTAAGCTAATCTGCCAACTAAGGCACTAATGGTTCAGGTTTCTTTCAGTAAGCAAAACTTCCCTGCGAATCTGGCATGCTTGTTCTCGTTTTATCACTACCCGTTTAATACCAAGAGTTATTGCTTAGTTTACCCCTTGGCTCGTTTACAGCTGCTAAACTGCACAGTCGCGGTATCCAAATTAATTGTCTCCAGGAGACCAGAACTGCGTTGAGCACACGAAAATATGTCAAATTATGGCCTTGAGCGGCGTTCTGTCAACTGTGATTTCCGGTGATTTCAACACCAAAGGAAGAAGGACCCAAACTGAAAATATACATAATAACGGCATTAAGCTCTACAATATTACTTTATGTCTTATTCTGGTTGTGAACTAAAATTTTCAGCACAGAAAGCTGCATCTCGCTACAATGTGCATTGATGTGATCCATGTAAATGGGACGACGAACTGTTATCGTAATCAGATAGACAACATTCTGGTAAGCAGATGCCAGTCGCCTGTTTTGTCCAAGACGCGAAAGAGTATCACGGTTGTTGTAAAAGCTTAAATAAGTACGCCCACTGTCCAATGATCTTTAGTATGAGACTAAAGTTCCTCTACATGCGTCAATCGGTATATCGTCCGAATATCCGTGCACTGTAAACGAATACTATTGTGTAGAATACTTTCTGGGACGAGTAATTTTTCTGCTGGGCCATCTGTAGCTACAACCGATAGCATACCAATTAGCAGCAGGAGTGTCATGTTGGAAAAGCTAAGCAAGTCTCGGCATATCTTCCTATGATAAAGCATGCAAACTCACTTTCTATCTCCACTAGCACCAAAGCTCCTAAAATGCGACATCTGTTTCGCAACTAAGAATAGATCGCACCAAAGTTCGTTAGCTGCGCATATAGCTTTCTGCGAGCCACGCGGCGGATGAAGAAAATCACTAATTTAATGACCCTAATGAGCTGAAAACAGCGTCGAATCGTAACAATTTATTTGGATTGTATGTTACAATTCGACTTATTACGGAGGTCATTCTGTCAAGGGGTATGATCGCCATCAGTTTCTGAAGGGCAATTTGCAACCAGTTCCAAAAACTCCACAGTTTGCAACATATTGTAAACGACATGGTTAGTGATGAAATGACCCCTAGAACTTGTAAGGAGATGGACATCGATACTCATACTTTTAAAGAAATGGTACATTTAGCGTCCTCATGAATAACCGGAATCGAGGACCTGCATTTTTAATTGTTCCAGTTCTATGAAATAGGGATTTAGAAGTAATTGTGCAAGATAATTACCGCAATCTAGAAATAGGTACCCATTCCAAAACAAGTGGAAGATGGTCGTTGTGATGCCCATTCATAAATAGTGACACTAGCACTCAAACAAACCAACATGCTATCAGTTTGCTCTGTTCTGCATATAAGGTGGTCAATTCTATTCGCCTCAAAGATTATGCGAGAACTGAGTGGAGTAAACTAGGCCAAATCAGACAATGTTTCGACCGGGAATTGAATGCGTGAATCAAATTATATACTTATGAGTTAGCCAACCGGTATCAACAGCCCATTAGTGTTGCTTTCATAAGCTACTCAGCAGCTTTCAATTCTGTCCTTCGTGTAAGTTTATGGTGAGTTATGCGAAATGATAGCGTCCGAGCCAAACTTGTTTGATTGCTCGAACAATGTTTTTTTGACCCATTAGTATAAATAAGCACTAGTAAGGGAACTTCATAGCCCTCAACATTTGGCTCTGGCGTTCAACAAGGATTTCACTACTCATATCCTGTTTAATTATAATGTCCATTCCGTTCTTATGGAGATTACCACAGTATTCCCGTGGTTGCCAATCAGTAGTGATGGTCGGCTTGTTGATCTCGAGCATGCTGACCATACTGTTTTAATGGAAGAAAAAGAAGGCGAGTTTCATAGAGCCATTAATTGTGCTCACAAAGAATCTACCTGTTACAGTCTGAAGATAGATAAATAAAATCGGTCGTTATGATAGCTTTTTGTGTGATCAAGTCTCGGATATCTTGAACAATGATATCCGATCGATAGAAGACTGGCATACTTATACGGTTCCAGGCATCTACTGGAATTATTATAATCAAGGTTGCGGTCTTGATATAAGCACCTGACCCATTAATTACTTACATATGTCAGTATAAACTAAGAATTGTATAATGTAAAAAAACAATTCACCCAGTAGACCGGTTTCGTCCTTATTGGGAACTCATTATGTACTGGCCAGAATTTACCGCGGGCAGGGCTCGAACCTGGGCATCTGGGAATCTGGTGCTCCAACCATTGAGCCACCCTGCCGCACACTACACTACACAAAATTTTCAGTTATATACTAACTAATGTAACTCGGTTAGTCTATTTTTTCTTTAAGTGGAGCTCATATGGCATCCGTTTTGACTAAAAGTTCCAACTAACTATCTACCGTCTACTGAATGAATTACCTTTTCTACACTATACAATTCTAAGTTTATATTGACACATGTAAGTAATAAATGGGTCAGGTGCTTATATAAAGACCGCAACCTTGATTATAATAATTTTTATCACCGCTCGCATAACCAATGGTCGTTTAATTATCTACTGGAATTGCCACAGTGGTCTCACGATCAAGATATTAAATTTTTCTTCACAAAAATTGATCCAACCAATGTAGTCGACATTTCAAAACAAACCGAGTAAAAACTTTTAATACATATCTGTCCAGGCGCTGGCAGTTATGGTGGGTCATTTCCGGTCTCCACAGCGTAAATTTGGACCTAAAGTACGCGTGACTCGTACTATTAACAGAAATATGAAGCATGCCATTATTATCAGAATACAGCCATACCATCTCCTATCAAGCACTGGTTTCAAGTTTACTACCAAGTTAATCCTGCATTAGCATAGACCTAATTTTCCGGCATGATAGGTCCAAGAAAAGTCTGTCACTGAATCTTGTTTGCTGCTAGATGACCACAGATTTTCTTTTTCAATTGCCTCTTGATAAATCTGCCTTTGATTACGTGGATGGTGATAACCATTACCTTAATCAGGATTGTGAGCTTGATATATACACTAATCCCATTAAGTATACTTTTGTCAGTATAAATTAAACAATTTATAAAATAGAAATTCACTTATCCAATAGACCGGATTCGTCCTTATTAGGAATTCTTCATGTACTGTCCAGGTTCGATCCCTGTCCACGTCAAATTCAGTACAATACGTGAAGTTTCCAATAAGGACGAAACCGGTCAACTAGATGAGTTATCTTTCCTACACCATACGAAACTTAGTTAACACTGACTAATTTATACTTAATGGGATTGGTATTTATATCAATCTCGCAACCATGATATACATAATTGTCTCTAAATGCGTAGGGTACGGCGATGTGTAATGAAGTAATCGACATCGCGAACAGTACGAGGTTATGCATTAGCGTTAATTGAGCACATACGTAATTGAATCAAGCGTGCCAAACAGCGTCGACGAGTTTCGGCGGCTAAATTAAACGCCAGATATTGTGGCCTCCTATCCACACTGATAATGAGCCTTGAGTGACGGACTACCTAATATAACATGATATCTCTTTACCTACATCATTCTTTCACAATAAGAATGGGTGATCTACACATAACCGTGAATATTATGCGGAAATTTGTAAATGCTGATGTATAGCTTTTAATGCTAATGGTGAGAGCGTGTGGCTACAAATCTTCAGGTTAACAGGTAAACTGGACGGTAAAATATAACAATAAGTCATTTATGCCAAGATCGTCATCCATAATAATGAAAGCATTCTTCGTATGCCCGAAAAGCATGAAAGTATTATATAGTGACTTCCGTTTTCCTTTTCCATTTGTTACATGTACAAATCTCGTAGTACACTATACTTACAGTTTCCCGGGAAAATCATTCGCTATTTCAATAGATCAGTAGATCCTAAATGCCTTCTTTGGAAGTATAGAGAAAAGAAAATAAGCTTGCAGAACAAAACCTAGTGTTGAGTATATCGAACTACTTCTCAACATATATTCCAACTTAAAAATACCATCTTTAGTTTTCTAAACATTGACAGATTTTAAGTAATCATTGCATTCAAAGAATTTAATAACGAAATTTACGAATCAATTCAAATTAGAGCAATGATCACGTCCGATTTATGAGTCAGACTGTGCTGAGATGTGTGTATTGGCTTAAGATGCCTTGACTTGAGTATGACTTGGTCTGGTTTCTGAGTTTTGTGAGTTTAAGTTTTGTCATCTAGGCTTAATCCACTGCCTATTAAATCAATATACTTTCTTCCATGCATGTTTTTTAATTCTTAATTTTCCTATGTTTTTCTTCCGTGGTTATGCGAAAGTGAAGCATCAATTTTTCAAACTGGTGATGTATTGTCATTAATGATTAAAACGAGAATATTTTCAACATTTATATGATGGGGAAAAGCGTGTTTAAGGTATTTTCTTATGTATAAGACTATCCTTCGGCAGTGAAACTTGTTGTCGGTGTGATGTTTTGTGTGTCTTTATGACACGTTGGGCGACACCGGTGGCGCTTACATACTGTTTGTTTTTCTCATACCATACAGACCAATACACAGAGATAATATTAATACACTCTCAACCACCGACAAGGAACGAGCGACAGAGTTCGTTCAGAACCTACACATATCTATGAATTTCAATGTCATGCGGTAGTGAAGCATCAATTTGTCTTGCTGAAGTAATGCTGTTTATAAGAATTACTCATTAGCATGGCTGTACGTATTAGGCACTCGCATGCGTTTATAAATTTCAATAGATCTTGCGCTATACATTTTGTTTTGACCTGGTTAACATACATGCACGGAAGCATTTACTGAAATACCGTCCAATATCGTAGTTAAGTTTGTAGGCTTTGTTGAAAATTACATATACAAATTTATAAAGCTTAAAAATGTCCCAAGTTTATATAGTGCAATTAATGTCCAATTACATATCTATCACATACCTGATGCAGGATGCAGTCGACGTCTGGGAGATCTAGAATTCGGAACAGTATTAGGAACAGGCAAGGTGAAGCTAGACCGATTCGAACAATGGACGTCGCCTAGCGTCGCACCAACTCTGTTGCTTTCACTGCTTCCAGCTGCCAGAAGATGACGATGAATCGACGCGTGGCTGTTAACAGCCAACTGTCCACCTTGACTGTCACCACGCGTACTACTGGCAGCACTAGATGATGGTACTGGATAATTGCCCGAGCCAGTGAAACTAATACCTTCATTCAAGTTTGTACGGACAGTTGGCTGAATTCTAGCGAGTCTTATTTGCGGACCGGTACTAGTTACCTACACATGAGAAAAATTTATTAATAAGCAAAGATTAATTCAGTTTTTGGATACATTATCTGTCAAATTTTAAATAAGCAATTTGCAAATAAGACAGGCACGACAAATGCCAGAATATTCAAGAACAAAAACAGAAGACTAAACTACCAATTCAAAGTAGTTAGCACTCTCAACCCTAATTACAGCGAATTCACATCTTGAATGGACATTTTATACAAACGTAAATAACACAAGTCATCCACGCTTGGTGAAAGTTGAAGATTCCCAAGTACACCACAGATTTGCTTAACATATTGCCGATGAGACTGAGGTATAGATATGCACAAACGTCGATAATGGTCTCCGGCTTTTTTGGCCCTAAATGAGTTTGCAGTCATATTATATTCAAAATCAAGGTTCTCTATTGGATCATTCAAGTATAAAAGACGAAACAGGGTCCACCGCCGACAAGATGGCGAAAATTATGTCTCGGTACTAATGAGGTATTGCCTGCTCCCTCAATAACCGTGCAGCTAGAGCATGACAGGGAGAAATAGTGACAGAAAGGTCAGGAGCATCATGACTATTTTCACCGAAAGGCAGCTGCATCCCAATAGTATGAAAAAGGTTCGTGATAGCGCAGCTGATACGACTGGATAGGGTCCGCCGGTCGGCAAGTTAAAATAAGTTATATGGCTACAGGCCCAACTATTAAAAAACTTTCCTATGCAGCATCATCAGTTGAATGGTAAATAATGGACTTATCCACGATGCTTTTCCTGGTATTCACTGATAATGTTTAATTTAAGTCCGATAAAAAAGGCTCCAATCATATAATTGGTTTGATACTTTTAGTCAAGGTTGTCATCTTGATATAAACAGCCGCCAATTATGTACATACCTTTGTCAGTAGAAACTAAGTATTGTATAGTGTGGAAAAGTCAATTAATCTAGTAGACCGGTTTCGTCCTTATTGGGAATTCATCAAGTATTGTTCAGATTTTTCTGCGGATAGGGCTCGAACTTAGGCACGTCTGCTTCCGAATCTGGTTCTCTAACCACGGAGTCATCCCGCCGCACACAACATACAAGTTTCAGTTGCATACCAACTAATGTTTCTTGGTTAGCCTTTCCTTTAGGAAGAGCTTATATATAGCCATTCCAAATCTTTCATTATAGAACTGATACCACGTTACATGGGGAAGTGGTATTGAAATGAACACTTATATAACTAAACGAATATTGGTTGCGTGGGCGGCGATAAAAATTACTTTTATTCTTGATATAAAGATCTGACTCATTATGTGCATATATTTTCCAATATAAACTAGGTGTTCTATAGTGTGGAAAAGGAAATTCATCCAGTAGACCAGTTTCATCCTTACGGGGAACTCATAACGTACTGGCCGGAATTTGCCGCGGGCTTTGATTGATGTTTATAGTAAATCTACAAGCTTGATCTAAATAGAGCTTACCAGTATGTGCGCAGCAAAAATTTGCTTTATTAAATATTTGCCACTACATTTTGGGAATGCTGCAAAAAATCTTTTCTACATGCTAAATGTTGAGTTTCCAACATAACAGCCACGCACATTGCATGTGAGACTGGTTGGAGGCAAGAAATTCAGCATAAATATTCGTCCACACTGGTTTGTTTCTATCAAAACGCATCAATTCGTTTAACAAAATGCAGGTTTAAATTTTGGTCCAGCCATAATACAATGTCAGAGTGGATATTCTGGAATTGCCAATACACTTATGACATGAGCGCCTAATAGAATCTGACAAAAAATTGAAACATTGGCCCGGATATTGTGACGACGCTTCAACAAATTATACACAGTGAAGGCGTTCGATAACGACGCCCAACTGCCCGACATTATCGAATTCATTTATCCTGGATCCGTGGTGACACTACACGGATCGGCGTCTACGGAAATTTCCTGACGTATTATCCTAGCTTCAGCTGCCTTTGTCAAATTATGCAGACCTTTCAGGAATCGCGCGTATTTCACACAGCAACAAATCAAATGCCTTTAAAGTTAGTATAAAATTAGACCTCGTTTATGCCGATTAGACTAAGAAGACGATCTGGACAACTCTGTAACATGAATTATTTACTCGTTTTTATCTTAAATACTTGTCACCTGTGTTGCAGGAAGCATTAAATGTGCCAAAATAACGAGCTGATCGATTCCATTCACTCAATCGTTGGTACAATATAAAGAATGAACATTTTTATGAAGTGCCAATTACGTTAGTCGGGGCACAGTTTATGGTAATTTAAGAATCTTGTTTGACAAGCTACAAAAGCATTTCTGTTGTATGGTTATTATGGCGATATCTGTAACTTATTTACACAAAATCTCGTCCTTACTAACTAAGAGACAGTTAAATGGGTGAAATTATTTGGGTATCGTGGAGAAGCCATATTCATGCTGCCTGGTTATCATAGGTAGTTATGGAACACACCACACGCGAGACCTAGATCTTTGATCATGTATTTATGTATTTATACTCTAGAGTATGGCGGGTAAAATAAATTTAATTAATACTTATATCCAGTACAAAGACAATATCTTACATCTTTAACATTGATGGTCTTATACATATAAAATTATAGCGTATTCTGTAAGAATTCGACATCGTGATTGAAACAAAAATCTAAAGCCAACATACAGCAAAGAAATGAGCGTGAGACTGATGTAGGTGAATTTCTTAGACTGTATAGCCAATAAAGTAAGCATGTATAAACTGAAAGTATAATCCCGTCTAGCGTAGTATTATCATACCATGATAAGCGCAAGCAAAATAGAAACAAGCCAAAAAGTGCATACGTATTTAGTTTTAGCATACAGTATAAATAATAATAGGCAATCGTCAGAAGAAAATATCTTAATTTAATCCTTACCACAGAAAGAAAACACAAATGAAGGAATCCATAAGTTAGCTCACTTTAGTAGACGTGAAGGGAAGATTTTATGGAGGCGACATACAACGCGTGTCATATACGCAAGTTTACGGGTAGGAGGCACAGCTCAGATATTTAAAACATTTTATATAATTATGGTCTGATTCAAATCCGTCAGTTTCTTGCCGTGCTAAAATATTAATCAAATCAGGTCGTAATGCATCAGCAAGTATAACTGAGGATAGCTTTGCTAATTCAAAAGAAAAGCTTGCTTCGTTGTTCGACGGGATAAAATGTAATATCCGTCAATTTCAAATTTTAAATTTTTTTAAAAACGTGAAAAAACATCGGATTCAACATATGCCCATGCTCACCTGTAAATCTGACTCCGTACTTGCAGCAGTCGTGACAACGAAGTTACGTAATTGTGATTCGGTTTCCTGTTCTAAAATTTTTCAACGAAATCAAAAATATCGAACGCTAAATAAAAGAATACACACGTAAAAATACATATTTAATCAAAAATCTACAAATAAGTAAAAACAACAATAGGCATACATGAATAAATCTAGCTAGCATAATAAATAATGTTTACATATGTAGATATATACAAGTATAAAAACAAAAAGGTACATACATTCCTAAATACACAATAGCGTACAATAACAAATGCATGTATACACCTTTACATAAAACATTCACATATACACACAAGCATATACACATAGTCAGGCATGCATACAGATAAATAGGCACATGCACACATACAAACAAACATACATACATATGTACATTATGTACACACATTTATGCATGCATATATACGCGCATAAATATATATTAAACACAAACACAAACGCATACATACATACATAAATACATTCATTCATCCATCCAATCAAATATATATTCATACATGGATACATACAGGCATTTACCATGCATACGTGCATTACAGGAGAGTATATATATATATAGTTATCCAGCTATGACTTCCAACTTAAAGGTCTTTCAGAGATTTTCGACGTGCACTTTGCTCACCCGTCAATTTAGATTATTCCAGCACGCGAAAAACAACTACGTATACGGTACTTTG
This sequence comes from Eudiplozoon nipponicum, assembly GCA_029291075.1. Taxonomy (NCBI): domain Eukaryota; kingdom Metazoa; phylum Platyhelminthes; class Monogenea; order Mazocraeidea; family Diplozoidae; genus Eudiplozoon; species Eudiplozoon nipponicum. The sequence goes on from JAQBSW010012589.1 coordinate 15,020, forward strand.
ACGACATTCTAACCGGTACGCACGTACAGAAGTATTAATGCATCGTCAAAACGATTTATCAATTAAAAATTTCTATAACTATACATCAGATTAAATAGTTGAAGTTATGGTGAGTGAATTGCGCATGAATATTCTATCTTGATGTTTTCAGACATTAGTTAACTACAGATACAAGTGAATATAAATTACATCACTAATATATATATATATATATATATATATATATATATATATATATATATATATATACATTTTATAATATCCACTGCCTTTCAATTTTACACAGTATATTTCTAATTATGAAGAAAGAACATATTAATAACAAAGTGGATAAAGGCCATTTATTTCGTGAATACTAATCATCGCCTGTTTGCATGTACATGTCATTCTCGTTGTATTGCAAAGTGATGTCTGAGATCTGGTCATTATTGTTTTGATGGCTTGAGAATTAAACATTTGTGCAAATCGTTCGCTGTTACGTGTACGAGTGCTATTTTTCCGAATGTAGTTTATCGTTTCACCTTGTTGCGCAACTTCATATTTTGCACATGGTAACAGCGCCAGTGTGGATTGCAGTGTTGAACGCTCATATTGTTTGGAAACTTCTGTCACCGTATGCGCCTCTGTTATTTCCTCTTCAGTTTGTTGTCAATCCGATTGAATGTTTGTTGATTCTAGTCGAGGGCCCGTTTGGTCTTGCCTGGATACTAGTAAATTGTTGTTGAATTTTGTTATTCTTGGCCAGTCGATTAGAATACCATGTTGATGAAACTTTTGAATATTAAGGTCAGGTGCTTGTTGTTTTATATAAAGGGCTTCATAAATAAATAATAATTTTTCTGATTTTGCTTTATGTAGAATTGTGAAATTGGTCGAATTGACAGGGTGCCCCGTTGCCAATATATGATCGGAAATAGCTGATATCCTGACGGTGGCAAGCCTTTGTTAATCAATTTCTGTGGCAAATGTTGCTGGATTCTGTTTATCAATTGCTTCTTCGTACGTCCGATATATGTGCTACTGCACATACATGAGAATTTGTAGACTATGAATGATTTGGAGAGAATTGGCAATTGATCATTGGCATCCAACCTCGTGATTCTCTGTATACTAAATGTGATATTAACTTTAAAACTGGGAAAACTATTCTTAGTTTTTCTATTCAGCCGCCGCGTATTTATTTATATTGATTCGTCTCCTCTAAATGGTACGTTTAGGAAAACCTGCTCGACGGTATCCACTCTAGTGCGAATCTGTCGTGGTCTGCTGTTGACATCAATGAATCGCTCTGGGTAGTTGTTCAATTAGCAAAGTTTTCCTGAGGTAGCCCAGTTTTTCCTTGATCTTT